>JAAEAF010003822.1:0-63986 GCA_011037195.1 Triatoma infestans | reverse complement strand
ATATTAAATTTGTCTCTGAGATTATAAGACAGAATAAACAACTTTATGGAATAGTATTATAAAAATGTAAGCGGATTTATTAGAGTAAAATTTTTAGTGGTGATAACATTTTCTCAGAGTTTGAATTTTTATAGTATCTTTGTCACTTATTCAAATACGTCTTCGATTCAGATGTAATGATCGTTTTACTTAAATTTTAATATAAATAGAACCAATTAAATTTCTTATTACAATTAATCGTACCTTCTATGAATGATAAGCATGTTACTTTTTTTTTTAGCACTGGCTTGATCTCTCGAAAACTGTGTTAAAACAAATCAAAGGTAATTATTATGTTTTAGTGATTATTATACTTTGAAGTGTTTTCCTACGTTGTTATTGCAATAACTGTTAATTTTCATTTCACTATTTTTGTCTTTCTTCATTAATTTACTTTAATTTAAATAATTCTATTATAATATCTGTAAGAATCTCTTCTGGTTTATTGATACAATTTCTTCTCTTCTTTTTTTTTTCACATTTTATGTATACCTTTTTTTTATATTGCAGATATGGACCCAATTTTGTTCAATTTCCGAGTAAAGTTTTATCCACCAGATCCGTTCAAATTGAAAGATCAAGTTACAAGATACCATATTTTTCTTCAATTAAAGAGAGATTTAGTTCATGGAAGATTATATTGTTCTCCAAGTGAATCAACGCATCTAGCCGCTTATGTTATTCAAGGTTGGTTTTGAGATATACAGTAGAAAATAAATAATTTACTCATGATAATTGTCTTACTGCAATATTTAGTTTCTTTGACAAATTTTCTTTAAACTCGAAATGTTTACATCACATCTTACAATAATTAATGTGATATGTGGTGGAATCATAACCATAAAATGAAAGTGGAAAACTTAAAGCCACAACTCCTTTTGAACCCTCCTTAAAATCAGTTTTCTCTAAACAATATTTCAATAAAAGATCCTTTTATGATGAATATAATAAGTTTAATGACAATCAGAGTGATATTTTCGAGAAAAATATCCTTTTGTAACCTGAAAAAAAAAACCCTTAGTGATTCCCAAGAAGGAATATTAAATAGGTGTAGATTTTCTTCTCTTTTCCGTTTTTGAGTTATGCAGTTCATGCCCAAGAGACCTCCACTTCTAAAAAGTTAGTATCTTCTTTTAACTAATTTAATCTAGATATTTCCTAATTCTAAAAAAAGTCTTGCTCAGGAAGTCTAAAAATATTCATTTTGATAACAATAGAATTTCGTAAATCTGACACCAATTCAGTATCTACTCTTATAGCAGTAATAAAAAGTAATTCATAAGCATTTTAATTTTGTAGAGAATGTATTGTTTTTTTTTTAGCTGAATTTGGCGACTATGATGAAAATGAACATGGAGATAATTATATTGCCACAATCAAATTGCTTTTGAAACAAACACAACAAATGGAAGAAAAGATAATGGAAGTTCATCAAACGGAGATGAAAGGATTGGATCCTGTTGCGGCTGAAAATAATTTCTTGCGCAAAGCAATGGCTTTAGATACTTACGGTGTAGATCCCCATCCAGTTAAAGTAAGAGATTTAAAAAAAAAAAAAAATTATTTTGATAATTAACAGGGTGACAATAAAATTGTTAAAAAATTTTAAGTTATGTATTTTACCATTTTTTTTTTTTCAAAAAATTTACTGGACAGAATAATTGTATCAGTCTAATGTTTGTATACAGTCTTGAACCATCTTTCAGTAATAAGTGAATCCTTTTTCTATACTTCTTGGATTTAGATGGATAAGGTTAGTGAGATTCGTTTTTTTTTTTAAAGAAAAAAAATAAATTTTTGCCAACGTTTCGACAAATATATTGTCTTTATCAAGGCATAAAAATAAGAAATGTTTTATCTTCAAAACATGACAACTTTAGCTTATGTATATTTTAGGAAAAAATAAATAGTTGGGAACACCTCAACACCACAGAGAATTGTAAAAGAATGATAAAGATGATCAATCCTTGGATTTAGATTTAAAATCTCCTAATATCCATTTTCTATTTCTTTAAGCGTTAATCGCTGTCCTTGGGTAGTCACATTTCACTGTCGTTACTGTGAATACGATAGTCAGAAGGGCAGCACTGCTGGACTCGAACCTAGCCCCTACACGTACTATTCCAAGAGCGCTATTAACACTGAGTTAATCCTCAGATTCAGTCCCTATAATTTGCGCTATTCAGTATACACATCTGTGTAACAATAAAAGCACTATCTTGCTAGCGATTTAAGGAACGCTCAAAGCTAGCCAAAAAAGTGCTAGCGAGTATCAGAGATATTTTCCGTAATAGCCTGCTTCTTTTTGTGGCCATTGACCGGTTTCAGGGTTCCCCCATCATCAGAACGTTTTTTGTCAAACAATGCGATAACACAGACCCGCACAGAGCAAATTCAGTTGATACACTGGTTTTAAAAATGTTTTTGTTAGGACCTAACTAGGTTGAGAGGGGTATTGATACCTGAGTGGGAAAACACATGTTTCGGTCTTTAACACTTTCATTGCTAATACCACATTAATGCGTGTACACTTGACGTTCTCCACAGGCTAATACCACATTTATGTGTATTGGTCTAGCACTCTCCCACAGGCTAATACCACATATATGTGGTTTGATGCTTTTTCGTATCTTTGCTACTCCCACATGAAAGTGTATTTTTTTTACTTCTTCCAGCGACATCTATACATCCATAGGCATCCATAGAATATTTTTATTTCACTTAAATGGCAACAGATGGCAACAAACCTTTTTGCTTGTCTCTCATAATTGCGCCATCATTTTTAAATCTCCCATCGACATCTGTACAATTTTCAGAATATTTTCTTTTGCCTATTATGTTATACTAAAATAAAAGATGGCAATAATCCCTTGCGACCTTTTTGTCGGCAAATTTCTTGGGTTTATTATCCATCCCTTTTCCAAACCCTTTTACCTACATATGTTTTTCATTGTAACGTTTGCGTCTGTTTGAATAACTTCTCTTTTGCAGTTTTTCAATATAATTTTCTATTACTTACACTTTTAGTATTTTGATTATTATTTTCGAGTATACATTAGTTTTTATTGCGTTTTTTAGTTTTATCTGCATAATTTTTAAGTGTTTATAATTATTAAAAGTTAGGAAAATTGCAAGCAAGGCTTGTGTGTAGTGCCGTGTTTCGAGATATATCACACTAAACAAACATTCTAATTTTCTTTTAAGTGTTTTTTTTTATTACGTTTTTAATTGTATATTTGTTTCAGATATTTTAAATATAATTTTTTGTTTTTTGTTATTTTTTTTGTTGTTAACAATATAGAATTATATTAAGCTTTACTTACAGCTAAAAATTAATTAGTTCACTGGAAATTTAGATTGTTACCAATTAAATAGAGATTTTAAAATAGGGATTTAAAAATTTAAAGAGCGGATTTTAAAGCTTAAAGAGTTGTAAACAAAAAGTGGGGAAGAAACTACGACTATGGAAAAGAATTTAGCATGGAGGGGACGACTGCCAGTGAGACAGTCTAGCACGCAGTGTACAAATACTCTGCACTAACTTAGCAATGAAAGGGTTAAAAGGACATATTGTTCCCTTTAAAAATGGAAACATCCAACAAGTCGGGATGTAACTTAAACTGTGTTTTTTGAAGGAGATTTACTTGGTAATTAATTACCCATACTATATTACTATTTCATTTATTTATTTATAACAGAGCGAAAGAACACTGTGTCAGCTGTGGGCTACTGTGAAACAGTTATGACAAGAAACGCTAGCGAGTATAGTGATCTCATACTCGAATGCACACATATTGTATAAATTGTTGCAGTCATTACCTTTTTTTTATCTTTTCCTTTTTTTTTTTAGGATCACAAAGGAAATCACTTATATTTGGGAATCAATTATCAAGGAATTCTTACATTCCAAGGTATATGTAAACTTCACCATTTCAAGTGGAATGAAGTGCATAAACTTAAATTTGAAGGGAAAATGTTTATAATACATCTTATTTATCGAGAGGTATGTTTTTACAGGTTTCCTTTCAAGTTTTTTTAATAGTAATTAAAAAATAATAAAGTAAAAACTATACTAATGACAGCGAAATAATTTTACAAAGCTAACAGTTCCTTCTCAAATGCTTGTTTAACGTTCATGAGAATTGTAAGAAATGTAGAAATAGGATTAGAAAAATTGTCGGAAATCACCTGTTTAAATTAGAGCCCCCAGGCTTTACTCCACTGTTCACGCACATGTTCAGCTGTAAATTTGTTTTAATTTTTCTTAATGTGAGGTAGAATAGTACATATGTTACAACGGCACTTGAGGGGCTTACACAGCCACTGTTCCCATAGAAATCTTCTAAACTTAATTTTCCTGACAAGTGCTACATATAAAAAGATTGTTTGGCCTATATAAATAATGGGGTGTATATAAAAAAAATACCGTTTTTCAATAAATCAATTTTTTATCACCTTTTATGAATTTTTTATTAATGTTCAACAGGCCATTGTGATTGACTGTTGTAGCCCAGCTTTCATTCGGCTGTTGGATCCATCGCTGATACCATTCCTTGGGCTTGCGATTGAAACTTCTGTATTCCAGTTTCAACTTGGGTAAAATCATTTAATTTTCTCCCAAAAAGAAAGTGTGCTTTGGAACCGAAACAAATAATAGTTAGATAGAGTTAACACTGGACTATATATAGGGTGAGTGTAAAAGAAGTTCAACGACGTCATGTTCTTCAATTTTTTCTTTAGTGTGACGGGAGGTGTGTGGCCGAACGTTATCATGCTGGAACAAAACTTGTTTGCCATTGACCAAAGCTGGATAAGGCTGGACAATTTTTGAGTACATTACTCAGAACTTATGTATTCCGATCTTTACTTCCAACTAGATTCTATCTATCGGAACGAATTTGTGATGAATTATTCCTTCATAGTTCCAGAAAACGCAAACATCAACTTTTTCTCAAATTGCCTTTTTGCACCAACCGGAAATGCCATTTGACCGCGATCCAACTACTGGCCACCTGTCTCAAGATTTGGCCATTTCTCATCATATGTCATTATTATTTTGTAGAAGCACATGGTAGATGGATTTTTTAAAGAAAAGTTGACAAGTATCTATTCTCTTGGCGGCCTGTTGAGGTGTAAGTTCATACGGCACTATCCTACATCTCCTTTTTACCTTTATCATAGTATGGAGGTGGTGGCTAAAGGTGTCTTTAGACACTGTCAGTTCTGCAGCAAGTGCACGAGTACTTGTGGTTGGATTTGACTCGACAGGTTCCCCTAAAGCCACATCTATGTACATTATGGCTGCCCCAAACTTGTCTTTCTTTCTAACGTCCTATCACCACCATTATTAAATTTTTAACCAACGCCGGTTAGTACGCTAATCAAGGACATCTTTCCCTTCGATTTCAGATGGAGTACGCATAGCTTCAATAGCTGGACAGTGTTTTTTTTTTTCAGTAGTAACGTAAAATGACTAATATATCGTAAGACACAGTCGTGGTTTTCTAAAAAATGCTGTCATAATATTTATAAAAACACTTAACAGAATCTAAAGATTAATATAACATCGTGTCTATAAACATCAGACGTATTTGGATGGATTTTAAAGAACATGGAACTTCTTTAATTATAAAAACGGACTTTTTAAAAAACACCCCATTAGTTATTATTCCACGCTTAAAGAAAATCGCCAGAGAAATTGTCGTGGAACCCCCTCTTCCCAAAAAAATATTGTCTCGTAATTATTACAAATGTCAGAACCCTTAATCTCAACACTTCGCTTTGTAATGTTCAGATCAAAATGAAATTTTGCCCTACTTCTATCTCTTTATTTTTTATTATTATTATTTTTTTTAATTTAAGGCGCGTCAACATCTATGGTTATTGGCGCCCGGAGCCTTCTCAGTGCACTGCCGGCCTCCGGACAGTGTTCTCTTGTTACAGACAACACTGTCCATGACCGGACAGTGAGCTGTAGAGGCTCCTAGGAAGAAAAAATCTAAGGATAGCACAGCTGGACTCGAACCCGGGTCCTCCGCCTAGGAGTCCAGTACGCTAACCACTTAGCTATTCCCTTCCCTTATCTCTTTATTTGATTTTAACTTTAGATATGCAGCAGTGTAGGACATGTAGAAAGTTAAAATTTTAGATATTTCATTACACAAAAGCTAAAATTTTTAATCTCTTTATTTTAGTTCATAATATTCAGAACAATGTGAAATTGCTCAGATAAAAATTCTTTCCATCTCCATATTTGTGACAAATAATTATCAAATACTAGATGCTGAATTATAAGAATTTTGGAGGGGAAGTTGAAATTTTCAGATATCTCATTCCAAATTATAAATTTTTGTTCTCAATATTTTGTTTCATATTGTTTAGATTTGCATTAACTTATGTGTGCTTTATTAATTTCGTCTTGATATTTAGGTCAGATATCAACATGATAGATACAGTATTGTAGGTGTTATGGGAAATTGTAATTTTTTCTATTTCCATTCCTCAAATGCTAATATTTTTAATCTATGGGCTTTTAGATCTTGATTTGATTTTTTTTTCTGAAATAAAGCCTATTTATTTGGCATATTTAAACCTGTTTTAATCTTCTTCCTGTTTTAAATATTTGCCATATTTAATCTCCCTGTTTTCATTAAATAGAAAATATTCTCTTCTAGCCTTGTATTTCCTATATATCATCACAGTTTGATTTTAATGCCTTTAACTGAACCATATGCAAGGGATTTTTCTTTCTTCATTAGACCTGAGGAAGCCATCTCTGAAGTTTAGCCATTTTACTCTGAAACATGCTGTACCTAAGACATCCTAAAAGAGATAGGCAACCTTTTGAAAAATTTCCAAGTATATCGCCCCTTTGAGAAGTGCAATAAACTAAACGATTGCAAATCAATCATGTTTATTCTTCTGTGTTGTGTCTGAGTTTGTTATGGAATAAACAGTTTTTTCGTCCAACAGTTCTCCGTTTTCCTGGTATTTTCCTCTCTTAGTATCCAGATAAGTGATGATTGCATTTGAACGGAGTGCCATACCTTAGGAAATATTAGGATCATTTCTTTTGCTGACGTTAGTATATTTAGCACAATATGGTTGCCAAATAAGTCCCTAAAGGATTATATTGTTATAATTCAATTAAATAAAATTAAAATGGCCATATATTTAAGATTATTAATAATTTTAGACTGATTAACCTAATGTTAGTGATTATTTATGACGCTGCAAGGATGCAAGGTCGAAGGTATGTGCTTATATTTAATAATATAATAATAATAATAATATTTAAAAAGGTAAATTATCTTAATAATAAAGTTGAATTTAATTTATTTATTTATTTAAATGTTTCAGAAAAAGCATACTGTTGGTTTCAAGTGCCCGACTGTGAGCGCCTGTAGGCATGTATGGAGATGTGCAATTGAACAAATGTTGTTTTTTACGTAAGTCAAAAACAAAGCCCTCTTTCAAGGTTAACATGTTATGATTTCCTCCCGACTTCATCTACCAGATGGTTGGCGCGCCTGTAACTATGTAAGAAGCATAACATCTGCATATGTATACAAAATTTACTACATTAAAGAAAAAGTGTAAAGACATTCATTGTAATACAATTTTAAGATTAAAATAAATAAGTTGACCATACGATGTTTCTCAACATCCAAAATGAACAAGGAAAATGGTAATCTTTTATATTTTTTTTTGCTTATATAATATCTAGCTGTTCTTTATATTTAGTTTACTGTAACCAGATTATCGTTTTTGATGAAAATTAACAGATTTTTTTTTTAAAAAAAACTTCATAATCACTGTGAACTTTAGTTACTTTATCGCAATATAATAATGAATTTCTCAGTTTTTTTTTAGCAACAGTTAAGTGTCTTAAATTGCCTCTAGAGGGGCAACGTTTTAGAGATCTTCTTAACACTAGGTATTAAAGGGACTACCTATGTTAGTAATTTTATTTATAAGATAGGTAATTCTTTTTCATCTTATAAAATCAAGAATAATGTCAAACTTTAAGTATGGCGTGAAATTTTGAGGATCTGAAAGCTTTTTATATAGATTTAAAGAAAATTTATTCCAAATAAAGCCAGTTGAAGGTAAACTTCAGTGTATATTATTCATGTAGGAAAATTAGAAAATTACTTTAAATTACCTTAGAATAATTTAAAATTTTCAGTTTTCAGATCATGATTTTAAAAATTAAACTTATACTCTTGTGTTGTAGATTACCTTCGAGTTCATCTATACCATCTGTAATTACTGGCGGCAGTATTTTCTCATTTGGTGGAAAATTTCGTTACTCAGGAAGAGTGGAAAAAGAAGTGCTAGAAGAGAGCCGTGATAGTCAGCAACCTATCTCTAGATCAAATAGTCTTCGTGTGAAAGCGAGTAGCGTTCCTGATACTCCAGTCACACCAATCAACAGTGATCTGGGTATTGTGAACATTTAATAAATTTTTTTTTTTAAGTTCAAAACCTATTAAAACATATATTAACTTATCAAAACCTATTGAAACATATATATATATTTAAAAAAAATGACGCAATATACAATAATGAGCAACTGAAATTAAAAATGTAATTTTCAGATTTATGTATGCAGCAGCAACTCAATGACTCACCTGTAGTTACTGATCTAGACTTATTATATATGGATAGTGAGAATAAAGAAAAATCTTCTAATATACATAGTAGGTTTTCTTAGCATTAATTATTATTTGAAATATTTGGTGTTGTTCAAGTGCCTATAAAGGGGGCAACATTTTAATGTAAATTAGTTATCACCCTCGCTACAGTTCTGGGTGACCCTTAGGACCAGGTCCATCTGTTATAGCAGTATCCTAAGCTTTTGACTACAGGCTCTTCCGTCCATTGTTTTGTCCAAAAGGTTCGGAATCTCTCTCTTCTTCTTTTGCCACTTATAAATTCTTTAAAAATTTTTTTTTTTTGCATTCTCCGTTCATCTATTCTCTCAACTTGAATTGCCCAGTATAATCTGTTGGTTCTTATAAAATTAACTATATATTTATTTTTTGAATAATTTATTGTTTGAATTTCCTGATTACTTTTAACCCTCTAAGTTCCTTTTGACATCCAATCACACCAATAAACGTGAGCTGGGTACTATGAAGCAATAGGAATCAAATCAATGGAAGTTCTGTGTAGTTTAATCTTAATTTTTCTACATCTGAATCTGAGGCCTGAACAACTTTAGCTAGCACCAAATAAACTGATGCAAAAAAAAGCTTTAAATTTGCATAATAGTTTTTTTTTGCAGCAAAATTATTTATTTTTTATTTCTAGGCTGATTTTATCTTCGTACACTATGTAAAGATTTTTCATTTATTTTATTTTTGTTCAAAACAAAAACTGACTTTACTTTCATTTTTACTCTCTCTTATTGTTGTAATTGGAAATAATGTGACCGTGGCCGAATTTTGAAAAATTGTGTTAATCACCGGAAATAATATCTTAAAGTTTCTTGAGTCTAAAAAAAAAAAAGGGTTTTTAGAAATTGGTCTCAGTTTGTTTCAGATTTGTTTGATTATTGTTCGTCAGATTTTTTATTTGTATTTTTAACCATTTCTTTTTAAGTATTAACTCTTTGTTATAGTAATATAATGCTCTAAAAATATTATCTTTTATGCTCTATTTCATTTTTCTGTATGTTTTCACAACTACGTAAATTAATCATAATTAACAAAAATACGCTCCCTTAGTTTACAAAAAAATAAACAAAAATGAGTATACCATATTAAAATGTAATAATAGTAAAACATGTTTATATTTAAAAAAAATGATTTTCAAATCGTCAGGCTTTAAAATTATAATAGATGTTTGTATGGCAATGGCCAGAGGAGTTTTTAAAGAAAAAAGAATTCTTTGTTGCTCTATGTTTCGGGTATCATTGGTGCCCTTCTTCAGGAGCTCTGCAAAATTTATTGGAGAAATGGTACATTATTGTAGTGAAGAAAAAATTTATAAAAAATAAAACAAAAATTTAAATTAAATAAATATTAACGGAACAGTTGAGCATAAGATATTAGAAACAAGAAATTACACAGAAGTGTAATTTAATCATACAACACGGAACTGACAGTTAACTAAATAAAATGACTGTTAACAATAAGAGAAAATAAAAAAGATAAAGATACCTTTAGGGTAGGAAAGGAGTGTACATTGGGACCGTTGACATTGAAATGAAAGAGTATTTTTAAAATAAAAAATAAAAACTGTTAAAAGGTGGGAGGCATAAGAAAAATATTTACAGTGAGGCGCCGCAATTTCAAATTTGGAAGAACAAATTACTGGCGAGTGTCTTTGTTTAGCGTTAGAAAGAAAAAAAACGTAGAGCAACAAAGAATTCTTTTTTCTTTAAAAACTCCTCTAGCCATTGTTGTACAAACGTCTCTTATCTATATTATTTTTGCTTTGGGCAGTTGTTCCACATGTTACAAAAGTCAGTTAAATGTGTAAGGCAAGATCAAAAATGTAATAATAGTAAAACATGTTTTATTGCACTATTTCCAGTATGTTGCTGGAAATAGTGCAATAAAATAATTGTCCGAATATGCTGCAAAATTTGCCGAGTAATATTTTGGAACATAGTGTTGTTGTTGCCCTTGTAATGGTTCTTTAAAAATGAATCAGACTTTTTTATTGAGTTCTTTTTGATGAATTTGTTTTGCTGCTAGAATAAATATTTTAGTTAAAAATACAATGGGCAAAGGATGAAAAATGACGAAGATTGTTGTTCATCATTTTTGCTCCTTATTGTTATTCACAATTGATCCTAATTTATAAACATTTATTACAGGTAGCGAGGTACGGTGTAATTTTCCTGAATATTATGTACAAGAAACATTAGGACATTCCTATTCTGAATCTCAATTAAGTCGAGTTAGCCGCATTAGAGCATCAGCATTAACAACTCATCATGGAACACCGTTCGTTCATGCTCCACCGTTGCCTCCCCCTGTACCAGTTGCATCCGTTAGTGTTAGCCAACCACCGCCTCCTTCCCCTTCTCATCATGCAACCGGAACTACAATTATTTCAACGCCTATACCACCTACACTTCCTAAGAATGTAAGTGTAAAATAAGATTTATGCATTCTGAAGAGAAAATAGAGTTTCTAAGAGCGAGCACTGCCTGGAGGCGCCAGCAGTGCATTTAGAAGGCTTGGGGGGCACAATAGTTCTTTCAGATCGCATTGCACTGTAGTCTAAAATGATAATAAATAAATAAATAAAAGCATAAAGGTATAATAAGTAATAAAAGTATAATAGGCAGAATTATTAGATATCTACGCGCATGATTCATTAACAGAGTTTGACTAATAAGAAGGGAAATTGCACATGCTATAGTATTTATTTTAATTAAGTATCTGGGCGCTAATAACCGCCGTAGTTATATGCCCGGGAAAAAAAAATTACGGTATCTGCTTACATAGTTCCTGTAAGGGAAAGATGAAGTAGCTACATGTTGAGGATATTTAAGTAGCTTCATAAGATAGGCAACTAGACAGAAGCAATCGGCAGAGATAGTTCGGTAATTGTTGGAACGAATCAACAACACTCATTAGGTCATAGCGTCATTTAACAAATTACTTTTAAAACTCGGACACACTAGGGAAGCATAATAGATCGCGGTATATTTGGTTCTATAATCTCTACATTATAGAGGTTGCTAGAATTGGAGTTTTTTTTCTAAGAGTCGGAAACCTTTTGAGAGATAGGTGAGCGAATCTAATCTGCCTTTCCAGTAACGCTTGTTTAATCAAGACTAATGAATGAACTCATTAACGGTCAATTGAGTGATATTTGTTGTGCTCTAATACACCTCGTAAACACCCCAAACAAGCCACTTCAAGTGTGAGAAATGTTGGGAAGAAAATATTAAGGGAAATATAGTAGGTCAATTCTCTTAAGAGAATACAGTGTCACTTAATATTTATTTTATTTTTTGCTTTCAGGTAGTAACGTCTTCTAAATTCAAGTTTATGAGAGTATTCTGGCCATCATTTGTTGCAGCAGCTGTGGTTGTTATAATAGTAATGATTATACTTTTAGAAACAGAAAGTGAAGCATTTTCTGCTATTCGTGAAATGCCAGAAATGGTTAGCTTACGCTTACATTATTACGATCATATCAAACAATTTTTAAAACTTCATGTTTCATCATGACTATAATTATGTTTTGTGCGCTATATGTGTTAATGCGTATTTCGCAACGAAGAAAAAAATAATTACTGTTACGGTTTTTGGTGCTTTGTTTGTTTGTAACGCTCATCAGTTCTCAGCGCACCGGATTTGTCGGCTGAACATGGAACATAAAATATTATAAGCAAGAATGAAAATGGGATAATGTATGAAATGATTCTCTTAACGCCTGGGTGATTTAAATATTCTGGAAAAAATTCTTGTGTGAAGTGTTTATTGAAGCTTCTATTTAGTACATAATGAAAACTATGCGTAACAATTAAATTTATATGTGCAATATTGTGCTCAATTTGAATTTTATAAACTAACCTAACCTATAACCTAACAGTTTCTTTTATAAACTGAAAATTGCTTGTTCTCCTTTACACGACCTGTACAACTTTCACTAAAAACATATCTTATTTACCTTATAAGATTTATTTTATATTAATTTACCCTTGTTAACAATTTATTCATGTTTACATTTTTTTGGCATTCCTCACTTATCACAATTAAATAATAATAATTAACAATGTAATAAAATGTTTCTCCATAAAACAAAAAATAAATAAAAAAAAATCAGAATTATTGAACACCTAATTCTGCTATATGCAGGTTTATAATCTCTAAAATTAAATTAATCATTAACAATATTAAATATAAATTCTATTTGGGCCTTCATAAAATACTTAGCTCTTTAAATTTTCTTATTTTCAAAAATTTTATGTAAAATTATCAAAAGTTTTTTCCATATTTATATGCAATAGCATATAATTAAAAGTAAGAGAATATATTTACTTGTTTCGTACTGTTTTATTATTTAATAAACTATGATTGGTTACTTAATGTTCCTTTTTTTTTTTCCTTTTTTTTATTTATTATTATTAATAACATCATTCATTTTTCATTTCAGTAAGTGAAAAAAATAATGTTTAAAATTTTACAGATTTTACATCTATACGGTATTGCAGACAATTTTTGAGTTTTTGAATATTTAAAACTGCCAGAATCACATAATTAATCGTCCACAACTGTAAGTGTTGTTTCCAAGTTTCAGCTACAGAGAGCTCAAGTCTGCCTCTTTTAATGCTTACGAAGAGTACATCGAACTTAAAACACAGAACAAGCTATTTTATAATGATCGTTGATTCGTTGAAACCGTTGGCCCATATATCAAGCCCCATATAAGTTGGAATTTGGTATTACGGTAAAAAGAGGAAAATTTGTGAAATTAAGTTTCACAGAAAAAGTTGTTTTAATGCTCCTAAATTTTAATTTTTTACTTTCACTTACACCACATTAGAATTGGGTTAAATTTTCAAAATTAAGTTTTCATTGGAAATACACGTTTTGTTGTTCCCCGACCATGAAAAGACAAGTTTCTAGCTAATGGCTTATCTCTCTAGCCAAAACTTGGTATTCCTTTAGGTGCCCAGAAATGCGACTTTACTGGATGGTTTTTCCAGTATTATGCGATTTTACTCTTGAAAATGGTCTCCAACGATTTTCTTTAAACTTCATATACTATATACACACATAAATATACCTATAATTTTATTTGAAACATTTACCCGGGAATATTGATTTTTTTGGAGGGTTGTTGGGAATAGTGGGTCCAGCTTTCCTTTAAAGTACCACTTGAATGCATAACTCCAGAATCGTCATTTATTCGGATAGCCAGGCTGCCTTGCGGGCAATTGACTCGTGGGAGATCAGCTCAAGGCTGGTGTAGGATGCCTAGGTGCATTCAGGGAAATTAGTAGCCACAATAAGGTTTTCCTGGTCTGGGTATCTAGGCATTCGGGTCACAGAGGCAATGAGGCGGCAGATCGCCTGGCTTGGGAGGGTTCCATCGGAACCCTTATCGGGCCTGAACCGTTCTGCGGCGTCGCAAGATGCCTCAGGAGTGCATCCATTAGGACATGATGCACGTTTCGATCAAGAGAATGGTGGGCTAAAACCCCAGGCCAAAGGCAGGTGAAAACGTTCATTCATAGCTACTCGCCCATGCTAAGTGCAGAACTACTCTAACTAGGCCGGGTGGCCATAAGAATAGCAGTTGGCGTTCTCACTGGCCATTGTAGACTTAATAAGCACATGCACCGCATGGGCATGGCAACGGATAACCTGTGTAGGTTTTTCAGGAAGAATAGGAAAAACCAGCACTGCACGTTCCGTGTCAGGGACCTCTCTCGGGTCTATTAAGTCAGACAGGACTTGAGAGGGTGCTCTGATGGGAGGTGCTCCTAACCGACCACCTAGGAAGCTCCTCAGATTCCAAAGTTCAAATAAACGATAGGACTGGATAGGGGACTACAACTTAGAGGGTGCCACAACAGACAGACCCTTGGGGGTCGCGGTGGCGCAGGCTGAAGAGCCAATCTCCCCACAGAAACTAATCTAATCTAAGTACCACTTATATGGAAGTACAATGCATGGATCTGCCACCTATATTATACTAATATACATTAGAATTCCTAATTTGAAGAAAATCTGTCAACCGGTAGTTGCGACTTCACAGAATAAGTTTTTGAACGTTTTGCATTTAAATTTGGGATGCTACTGCATATATATATATAACTTCACTTGTATATGAAACATTAGTGTTTTCTGCTGAATTTGTAGCGTTAAATTTCAAATGTTATTGGGGCTGTCTTCGATACTACAGTGTAACAATATTCAAATGTCTACCAGTCATGGATTTCTACAAACATGTAGCCCTACCATTCTATATTTATGTAAGAGCTTTTAAAGAAAATTTGTGAGTTTTGTAACTTTATGAGTAATATATGAATCATATATAATATAATTTGAAAAATTAACATGTACTCAAAATTCCGAGTTTGAAGAAAATAGATTTACCAAAGTAAGCGACTTTTTTTATTATGTTTCTGAGGCACTTATGTATACACTTTCATTTATATGTGAAATTTGTAAGTAGGTAATACCCGTATAAATAAATAAAAATCATAAATAATGAATCAAAACAATATAAATTGCAGTAAGAGAAAGCCGTATGAGTGTTTAGGGGGGGCTAGATCTATTGTGCTATGCCCCTTGGTGCCGCATGCTGCCCACAGCACCCAAAAGATGTCCCAAGCGAACACCGTCTACAACACCTCCATCATGCTGAGATCCTAAGGAATCCTAATAACCTGATGGGCTCTAGGAAGGGTGTATTCCCCTCCTCCTCTTGGTAACTACCCAGGTTCTTAAATATTCTCTGGGTGGTAGACTCGCAGTCCGATAGGAGATGTAATAGAATTTCTTCCATCTCGCCACAGAATCTGCATGTGCTGACACTCTCCAAACCCAGCTTCCTCAGGTGTCCTCTGAGTCGACAATGCCCCGTGAAGAAACTCGTAATAACGCGGAGTTTGTTCTTACTAAGGCCGTTGGTTATAATTTCCCAGGCAGCTAGATCTTGGCCTGCCGCAGTACGGGGAGGGAGCCTTGAGTGCTTTTGTCATCAGCTCTAAAGTGGTTTGGCAATGCCTAGGTAAAGTTAATGACCTAGGCAGGAGGAATAAAGTCACCCCTTTGGTGGGTGCCAGGGCATGTTGGCATTGAAGGGAATGAGATAGCCGACGCTCTGGCAAAGATAGGTGATGCATCTCTGCTGAACCTTTTTTGTGGGGTCAGCGACTAGTTTCAGTTTAGGAAGGAGGAGGAGGTAAAGACGTCCCAACTCGTTTGAGTGTTACACACCAGATTATTTTTTAAAAATCGTAGTAATAATACTACTAGGTATGTATATTTAGGCCTATCACTTCTGTTCAAAACATTCTTCGGGAAAATTGATTGTAAAGTTTTATTTAGGTATGACATTAGCTTTGTCTTTAAACTGCCAAATAGATGAATGTAAGATTCTATCACCTAAATAATATTTAAAAAAAGTTAGAAAAACTTCTATGTTTGAAGTAAATTTAAGTTCTGATATGCAGTAAAAAAAAGTGAGCGAAGATTAGCCGTTTTCAAAATAAAACTTAACGAAATAATCATATCATACCTCTGTGGAGGAACCAAAGTTCGCAGAACATTAAAGCCCCTCTGCAAAGTCATTATGTTTTTATTATATCTTTTGGTTTCTGCAATGTTTGAAACATAAATAACGCAATAAGTGCAACTCAGACCAACGTATAAATAATAGATTTATTTAGATATTTCTTTTCATCCTAACTAGATCATGAATTGTTCAAAATGTAATACGTGCCCCTGATATTGAAAACATTTAAAGATAATTGAATTGACACAGATAATAGAATTCATTGCGATATGATGACTCAGCAGTCATTATTTCAAGGTCATTTTAATTTAATTTGCATTGAGTGAGATGAGATATAATTCCACTCTATAAAAAAAAGTATAAGAATTTTTCGATTCTTAACTTTCAATTATATCGATTCTTGGATTCGTTAAACTCGATTTTGTTACCTAGTTACCTAAATAATGTTTACATAAATAAGTTTTGTTTAACGTAATTATTGTTGGTTTTAAAATTTATATAATGGAGTAAAACTGAAACTTTTGGAATTATTACCATGTGGCATGTTGAAAACGTACAGATGAATATGAGTAATATTCATTAAATGGTTATTAATTATGAAGTATAACGTTTAAGTAAATTTTACTGTTATTTTTAACATTAGTAACTATTACTTTTTGAATAATTAAACATTTTTGCTATTATTTGAACTGCATCCTTGATGCTAGTATTGTTACGTAATAAATCGTATGATTTAATCTATGCAGTATTGTATACCTGTAGTTACCTTCCTTATATACGGCACTTTGTTAGAAAACCTCCGTCACTTACGCAGATACAGTATTAAAGAGTTATTCGAATAACTTAGTTTTTAACTTATTTCTCATTATCTTGGGCTAATTGTAATAAAATCAACATGTTCATGCTTCGTACAATAAGATTAACTACTCATCATACCAGATTTTTCTCCACTGAAGGTAAGCACATATTAAATACTTGTTTTTAAAAAAGTTAAGCCTCAGCAAACTTTTTTTACAATCTGATTTAAATCTTTTAAAAGTTAGATGCAAACAGAAGTCATATCCTTAAATAGGAATTGTTTGCATAATTAAAAAAAGTATTTATTTCACAAAACAGTCTATTTTGTAGAGAGAGAAATAGTGTGCTGTAACATCCAGATGGTTAAAGCAACATCATTTCATTTTACGAATATTAATTAATCGCGGATAAATTAAAATTTATGTTATGTTTTAATACATTTTTCTTTTATGGCATAGTAATTGGAAATCTTTCACTTTGTTCAAAGAAGTATTTGTTAAAGGTTTAAGGCGTAAAATATATTTTTTTTTTTAATTGAATTTTCGCTTGATGCACTACTTGAGCTCTTCAAAAATGATGTTTTTAGCAGTACACCCTATTTATTTGGGAATAGCTATATAAAAAAAAATATACATAAATCAAAGAAAATTAAAATTTAAAATTCTGGTTGATTGCCACAAGTGTATATCCTAACATAAAGGTTGTTTTTTGCGATTCTCAGATAAAGTCCCCGCACTTTATTTTCCAGATCTGTGATAGCAACCCTCAGGCTGCATACAACTCTTTTAAATTCTCTATGCGAACTAGTGCTGATCCCGTTTTGATAAGCAAAAATTAAAAAGTGTTAAACCGCCCGGATTTTTGTTTTCTTCGTATAAGTTAAAAAATTAAATCTTCGTATAAGAAAAAAAAATTGTGTACCAAAAAATTAACTAATTTTTTTTATGGGCTCCAACGAATATTTATTTATTAGGCCCTTGACAAAAACGAATTGGTCTTCATTACTTTACACAATATACATTTCAGATATTTCTTATTGTTCTAACATTCTATCAACACTTAAGACATAATATTACAATTCTCTCCTCAAATCATGTTTCTGTATTCACACATAGAAACCTGAATAAGTACATCTCACAATACCATACAGAGTTCTCAGAGGATTATTCGATAACATTCATGTCTTTGATTGGAAAACAAATGACTTTAATATGCAGCTTCCCTTAAACTTATATGGACAAAAAATTAAACAGTGCGGTTCAGCTTACCTCTAGTTTTAAAAATCTGTAAACTCCTTACGCTACCCCCATGAGTCCATGCGGACCTTTCTCCTCTTTTTCTCCAAGTTAGCCATAAAAAAAACCACGAATCTTATCAAAATCCTTTGGTAAGTCGGCTGCCATCCCGCATATTCCCTAATAATCCTTTCAGACACTTTAGATGAATGTGGCCTCATCTCTTAAACTAAATTCGAAATGATTGACATCACTGAGTTGTGTGCATTGTTTTTTTTTGTACATTTTTTTGTTAAACATAATTTTTTTGATGTTGTGTTAGTGTATTAAGCTCTCACACGTTGGTCTAATAGCTAGTACATTCATCTTTGGTGCGAAAATTCGGGATTCGTTACTCGTTTGGGCAAAGATGGTATTGAGACCCAGCATTGTGAAAAAATGTATGTAGCTACAAGTTAGTAGCGAATCTTGGTAGCGAAGGCGAGAACTAACGGCGATGGTAATGGCGACGTGCTCACCATATTTCTCCCAAAACAATAAAAATCTTTGTCAGGCAAGCCTTTGGACCGTAATGGGCTGTGGCGATAAAGGTTAGTAATCTATTATTTTCAGAGACAACGAGGCCGTTACATCGCCTTACTCGTGAACAGCTCTGAGCCATTTAGCGGTATTTCAGAAAATTTTTTGAAGTGCGAGCCATTAGAACATGGGTGCACAATTAGACTAGTTGTGTACCCAAGTTCATTAGCTAATCATCCTCTATTACTGTATAATGCTCCAGAAAGAGGGGGACTATTAGGATGGTTCACTGGTCACTGCATGAACTTGGCGGAAGATAGCCTTTCTAGATTTTGTCAGGAAGATGAGGAATTGGTACTCGTTGTTGTAAGTGTGAAGGGCTTGTTTGGTTGGTGGTTCAATAACAGGAAGAGAAAAACCAACGCTTACAAGCTTTATGTAGCAATCACTCTACCCACATAATTTTTATTTAAAAAACAGAGTGAACGCCAAATAACCAATATCACAGTGACTTCCACATTTATTGCATATGGCACTCATATATAGTATAAAAACCATAGTATTTTCAGTGATTCAATTATATTTGAAAGTTTTCTATACTGAAAATGTGGGCCTACAATAGTACCTGCAGAATTCTGTGACAAGATGTTGGGAGACTTCAGTTACAGTTGCTGATATGCGACGCTATTGTCCAGAGAAAAATTAGAAGCTTACTTACAAACCGCCTATTAGAGGGGCTAATATTCTCCCGGGGTCTCCATCCAGACAGTAGTAGGATGCGTAGTGTATCTTTCAAAGTCCTAGTACCTGAAAATTGGGAGACTCATCAACGTTATAAAAATCCTTAATATACTAGCTGAAACAAAATATATAGACAAATCTTGAAACCGTCTATATATTTGAGAATAATTTTTGTCAAACCAGTTCTGTTTTGTAAATTTTTTTTGTTTTTTGTTATATTTTGTCATTTATTTATTTATTTATTTTTTAGCAAGCCAAAAAATTTCCAGAATTGGTTTTGTTGGGTTAGGAAATATGGGTTTTCGTATGTGCAAAAATCTTATGAAAAAGGTAATTTTTTTTTTTTTTTTTTTTGTTATATGAATGTTATATAATGGAACATACGATCTAATTTATCTATAAAATTGTAAGGATTAATTGCATATTATAAAAGAATACTGATAACTATTTATAGTAATATTAGTCAAAAAGATGTTACGTATTTCTTCCTTTTATTTTTTTAAAGGGAGAGATAAGAATACATTATTTAGTGTTAATTGTGTTTTCATCTTAAATAGCTTTTAATCTAATCTAATTATCCTAATTAACAACCCAATTCAGTTGTATGTAAACAAAAGTTTATAAATAGTTCTTTTTTATCTTTCTATTTTTGACATTAAATTAATTTGATTTTACCAAGAACACAGATTTTCCTTGATCTGTATTTTTGTGTGTGTTAATTTCTTTATATTCTCAGCGATTCTTCCAGAGAACTTTATGAATTACGCAAAATATCTGCATAGGTATTGTGATTATTATTATTATTTTTTGTTGTTGTATCTGCTGTTACTGTATAAATATATACACATTATACACAATATATACATTACTCTCTCGTCACATAAATAGCTATTTCTGTTATATCCGTAGCAGATTTCGAAAATGGAATTTACACTGGACTGAGACTCTATTAAGTTGGACTGTGTGTGCCAACTTTCCCTCAAGAGTGGTCTGGCCTAGGGCTCGAGAATTCAGGATTCAATTTCCGTGAGAGTGAAAACGGTATTAACCCAACTTCCTGATCAAAATTGTGAAGCTACGGTTGGTAACGAATTTAAGTAGCGAAGATCAGAACGTGAAGGGAACCGCGGTGTGTGTATCATAAGTCCCCCTCCAATAAAAATCACCATGGCCAAGCCTTGTCCCTTCATGGGCTGTTGACTTTTTTTAAAAGTATTCAACTCTGGTGTTTATGTTGATAAACTAATTCAAAATGTCATGAAAATGATGTACTCAGATTTATGTATTCCATATTATTACTCTTAGAATTATCCATTCACCCTTTAATTTGTCCTTAATAATATCTCGTGATTATATATAAACAAAAGAATAATTTTATCAACATAAACAAAACTTAGATAAACAAATAGGTAAATAAACAAATTATATTAATCAGAACTTTGATCAAATTTTAAACATAGGATTACTTCGTATGAAAGTTCATAAAGTATAAGAGTGCTGAAAAATTAAATTTTAGATCGATTTTGATACAAAATATTTCTTATTTAAATCTTATAGAAAAGGAAGATATTAAAAATATTTATTCCCATTAATTGACCTGCAACATGAAAATAATTACAAGTCTCATCAAACAATTTTCATTTGTACTTACGTGTATTTCTTAAATAAAAACTTTTTAAAAGTGATTTGAATAGTAGACGACACTTCGCTTCTAGGGCGTGAAACTTTTTGTGGGAACAGCGACCAGTTTCTCTCTTGGAAGAACTTAGGAAGGAGGAGGAGGAGGAGGAGGTAAAGAGGTCTCAACTCTGGAACTCCCTCTCCGGATTGCGGCAGGCTAAGATCTGCCTAGGAAATTATAACCAACGAAGATCCTTAGTAAGAACAAACTCCGCATTCTTACGGGTTTCTAACATGGGGCATTGTCAACTCAGAGGATACCTGAGTGTTTGGAGTGTGACAGCTTATGCAGATTCTGTGGGGGGAGATGGAGGAAACTCCATTACATCTTCTAACAAACTGCGAGGCTGCCACCCAGAGAAGATTTAAGAATCTTGGGTAGTTATCAGGACGAGGAGGGAAATATACCCTCCCTAGAGCCTATCAGTTCATTAGGATTTCTCAGGGATCTTTACATGTGGACAGCTTGCGACACCAAGGGGGCATAGCACAATAGATCGTAGGGTCGCAGTGCACCCCCCCCCCTAACAATAGTAGACATTTCTCAAAAGCGGACAATTATGCGTACCTGATAGTTGAACGCTATAGAGAAGTTTCACTGTAGTATGAGTCACTGAGTCCACTTACAAATGGATGAATAAAAGAAAAGTTCTTTGTTAGATCCAAGGCTCACATCGCGAGCACGATCAGTAGAGAGATCCTAAATTATTACGTTAAGTAGTATATATTCAGATTACTACGTCAACTGGGCCATTTAGTGATGTGGTTGTTTTTGTGAATTGTCAGTATTTTTTGGGATTTTAGAAAACAGACAATGATAGCACCGTTAAAAAAGAAAACGTGTTGTCTGTGGATGGTCTAACAATTAACTGACAGTATGATTGTTAAATGAAAAAATAAATTCCATATCTCCTCTTAAGTTCAAGGTAATAAAATTACAAACAATTTATAAAAAAAAAACAAAGAAATTCTACATTTTTATCTAATCAATTATTTTAAACAATGTTATCAATTTAAAAAATAGAAAATAGATTTAAGATGAAAATAATCAGATTATCTTTTCATTCATATTTTTGTTTAGTTTATTTATGATATTTATTATTAATGATTTTTTATAATTAATAACAAAAGAATAAATAAAAACTTTGTTTAAGGGATTTGATGTGACTGTCTATGATAAGAATCAAGATGTTTTAAAACAATTTGAAAAAGAAGGAGCAAGTTGCGCTAATGATCCCAAAAAGTTAGTGAGCAGTGTAGACTGTGTGATAACTATGATTCCTAATGGACCAGATCTTATGTCTTTATACACACCTGAAGTCATTTCGTAAGTATTGTTCTTCAGGGTTTTGTTTGTACTTATTCCCTCATTGCTCCTGTAATGATAATGATAAATAATACAGAGAGATAATTTTTGTTCATAAAAAAAAAAATTAATATGATAAACTCACACAACTTTCTCTTACTCCAGTTTTCAAAAATTGAGATTGACAAATTTTATAGTTAGTACACCATATTTAACGAAATTCGTCGGTATTTTTATGGAGAAAATCGCAAAAACTGGAAAGAAAACAACAAATTTTTAGTAAAATCTCAACTCCGGTTTACTACTAATCTTGAAACTTGGAATTTTTGGCCATCTATTTATTTCTAAAAAATTTTGTTTGAATAGTAGAATTGTGTAATCAACTATGATAGAACTTTAGAGAAAAATATAACCCCACCCCTCCTCCAAAAGCTCCCTTAAATGATTTTACCAGAAGACAGACATGTTTCAAATAAAAGTTGTAGCTTTTTTTATGTGTAGTTCACATTCTGAGTTAAAAAAAAAATAGTTGGAGTCGTTTTCGGAGAAAATAGCAGAAAACTGAAAAATATTCCTCAGTAAAAATGCATTACCGGGTCATTCGATTTTTTTTTTCCAACTCGGAATTTCAACAACATATAATAATTCTAATTAATATTATTTAGATGATAGAATTGTGTAATAAACTGAAAAGCAGTGTAGAGGAAAACCTAACTTCAACCCCGCCACCAAAAGTGCCCTTAATGAATTTTTCCAGAGAAATGTTTCAAATAAAAGTTGTAGCTCTTTGTAACTGTAGTTGATATTCCAAGTTTCTAAAAAAATAGTTGGAGCCATTTTTGAGAAAATCGCAAAAAAGTAAAAAAAAAAAAAAAATTCAGTACAGTGATATTTTCGGTTGATGATAAGTCGTATGCTGATGATGTCGTCTTAACCGGGAGGACAAAAGCAGCTTTAGTTGGCTCTTTTGAGGAGTTCGAAGCTGCAGCAAAGAAGCTAGGCCTAAGAATTAATGAGGGCAAAACAAAGTATATGGTTAGTACTCGGAAAAACCTGGCACATGATGAAGCAACCATATGCACACCCTACGAGTTTGAAAGGGTTAAAACTTTCAAATATCTGGGAGCCGTTCTCACTGAAAAAAATTATGTGAGTGAAGAGGTAAAAGGAAGAATAACGGCAGCCAGTAGGAGTAGGTGTTTCTGGGCGCTGAGAAGAGTGGTCAGTTTTAAAGAGCTGTCAAGAGAGGCGAAATTGACAGTGTACAAAACCATATTAAGGCCTACTGTCACATACGCCAGTGAGACATGGGTGCTCACCAAAACAGATGAAAGAATGCTGAACGCTTGGGAAAGAAATATCCTCCGAAAAATCTTTGGCCCAGTAAAGGAGGGTGATAGGTACAGGATAAGGAAAAATGAGGAGTTAAGAGAACTGTACCAGGAGCGGGATTTGGTAGGCTGGATAAAGAGAGGGAGGCTAAGATGGTTGGGGCATGTTGTGAGGTTGGAGGAAACAAGATTCCCAAGGAAATTGCTGAAGGGGCACCCTAGAGGGTCAAGGAAGAGGGGAAGACCGAGAAAAAGGTGGTTGGAAGGCGCAGGGGAGGACGTCAGGAGCCTGGGTGTAAGAAGATGGAGACGGGTTGCTTTGGTGAGAGAGGAATGGGAGCGAGTGGTCGAGGAGGCCAAGGTCCTTCGAGGACCGTAGTGCCATTAAAGAAGAAGAAGATATTTTCGGTTGAGAAACTTTGACAGATAACGTACTGTCCGGCTCCCATGGTGATACCTCAACGGAATATCAAGTTTGAGAACTTTCTACTATTTTTCGTTTTTGAGTTATGCTGTTCACATACACACACACTTTTCTAAAATCCACTTTTTTTGGACTCAGGGGGCCTCAAAATGGATATTTCCGGTGAAAGCTCGATATCGAAAATTTGATACGATTACAATACTTTCTCTTTAATGCTCTAAGAGGAAGTATTGCGATCCTGTTAAATTTTCGAAATTAGTGTAAATACCAATATACAGTGATGTAGTGATTATGCCAGCTGTGTTTATATTACAATGTATATATAATACTAAGTGAACGTTATCTAACATTGTAGTTAATAAAAATGTAATTTAATTATTCATTTCCGATATGATTTGCTTATATTTCTATTTGATTTTAATTCATTGTATTCATGTAATATTTATCGTTGTTTTATTGAAATTCTTTTCAGAATAATAAAATCTGTTATTAAAAACCAATTTATATTAATTTTCATGGAAATGCATGTTTAGAGGTTCTTTAAGTACATTTTTTTTTTTTTAACCAAATGGTCTGTAAGTATTTGTCAAAATCTGCAAACCGAAAATGCGTTTTGAATGCATAGTTTTTCAGTTTTTTTTTTTGCGATTTCTTTACTTCTTATACAAAATAAATGCATAATAGGTTGTTTACAAAAGTTTTTTTAACATAAAAACTCTTTACTTGAATCTTATTCTTCAAAATATATTATTCTTCACCCCCTTTGATTGTGAATGGAGAAAATTTCTTTGCATCCTAATAGCATTATTTCATAATTTTCATAGTGCTGTCATATGAGAAAATGAGCTTTAGGCCAGAAATGACAGTAAACAGACGATGCAAAAATCAGGACTATAGGTAGGGTGAGTGACAAAAAACGCTTATCCCCCTCCAACTTCCTGAGTCAAACAGAACGATGAGCGTTATCATGTTGCGGAATTGTTTAACTTTTTTTTTGATCAATTAAAATGTTAAACTCGATTCAGCTGTTCAGAGTCTGGAACAAGCTCAAAATGCAAAACCCCTTCAAAGTACCATCAAAACGCAAAGCATGACATTTTTTTGCGGAATTTATTACCCACTAGCTTAGGCTAGATTTTTTCGAAAAATATCCCCTTTTCTTCACTTCTAATTATACTAATTTCTTCTTTTATGCTTTAATTCTAATTATACTTTACCCCCCCCCCAAACGGCCATTTTGATGGGGGATTTTGGAGAGCTTTTTTGTTCACATTGACATGCTATTTGGCATGACGCTCTCACAATTCATGAGGATCTGATTTTTGATATTAATTTCCGGACATTAAGCTTTCTGAGATGGCCGTTCACCGTGATAGATAAATCCTCGAGTGATCGCATATGAATCGGATTCCACACACATTCCCACCAGTTCCTCATCATTGATAACCCCGTCTTCTCCCATTGCATAAATTTCTTCGGATGACTGTCTTTAAGCCTGCCTTTTGCGGAGACTTGATGACGTTTGGGTATTTAATTAAATAAAGAATTAATCAAAGCAAACATTATATAAATTATATAAACAGAACCATACAAATTATCTGAAGAATTTTATTATCTAAATTCAAAGGTCAGCAATGTTTCCATGCACAAAAACTTTTTATAACAACCTTTCTGGGAAATTTGATTTTTAGTTGATCAGGCTTCCTCCTGAAGTGTTATTTCAAAATTTCCGAGTGGTTCTCTAGCATTTTACTAAATATGTAGAATTTTAAATAAAATTGATTATCCAGAAGTGTAAATATCAAGATTATTTTTTAATTTGTTCTTAGTGTTTTTTTTCTCAACGACGGCTTCACAGATTTGTAAAAATTATATACGAACTACATAAATATCAATTGTACAATTACTCCCGTACTTGTCGGAGTCAAGAGAACTAAACATATAGTAAACATTCTTACCTTAATGGAAATTTGTGTCAGAACGGCGAGAATTGCAGTATGTGAGGAAGTCTTCCAATGTTCCACACCAGATATTTACTTTTTTTTCTACAAGACATAAGACCCATAGAAGGAATAGATTAGGCAGTTTCTGTTAAAAATACTAAAATTTAGATTGCATAAGATTATTTAATATTCAGGAAATAATACGAGATTAGAAAGAACTACGTCAAATGAATTTTTCGCTCGAGCAGATTATAATTTGAAAAATATGCCTTGGAGATCCAATCAACACATATTGGGCGACCTTGCGACCTATAGGTTAAATTATTGACCTTTTAGACCCCCCATAATCATTCTCAATGTTTTTTTTCTAATAAACTATTTATGATAAAGTACGATCAAATGAGAAAAGGATAGCATGTGGTATATTGTTATATTGTTAACCGATTTTTTTTAAACTTGAAATTTTAGCAGTACTATTAACTATAAACTATACATTATATTGATGTGATTTTTTTAACAGAAACCTTTGTTTTTAATTTGCCCATCAGCATCTATGGTGTTTGGCGCCCGGAGCCTTCTCAGTGCACTGCCGGCCTCCGGACAGTGTTCTCTTATTACAAACACTGTCCGTCCATCACCGGACAGTGAGTTGTAGAGGCTCCTAAAAAGAAAATTCTAAGGGTATATAACCCGAGGCCTCCGCGTGGTGAGAGTCCGCACGCTAACCGTTTATCTTAGCTATTCCCTTCCCTGAAACTTAATGTTGTAGCTCGTCAAGAACCCACCAAAAAAATCACCTTTTTTTTCTGGAAAAATGTTACAAATAAAGGTGGTTAGGCATCTGTTTGTGTTCAAAATATATGAAGATTAAAGACAATAATGGAAAGCATTTTTTGAGAATAATTGGGAAACCCTAAAAAAGTGATTCAGTAAAGTTGCATTTCTAGTTGATTGATTTTGTCCTAAACGGAACACGAAGTTTATGTTTACCAGCGATTTTTCATTTTTGAAATATTTTGTTCACACGTACACGCGCGCGCGTACACACAAGCACCAATATGTTTTTAAAATCCCGTGAGTATGAAATAAATATTTTTTAGCGAATAGTGCTTTGTGGTGTGTTTGTGCGAGAGAGAGAGAGAGATCGCGATAGAGAAGTCAAAATATCTGAAGAATGAAAAATCGCTGGAAGCTTAAACTTTGTATTCCGTTTAGGTACCACCATATAGCATCCGACACGAAATGTTTCAGGCAAAATCCATCAACCGGTTTATTATAAATTATTATGGTTTATTATGGTTTTTTGTTTGTTTTGTTTTTCAAAGTAAAGAATAATTGTAAAACAATATTTTATTTTAAATTCTAGATCATTTAAACCACGCTCTCTGGTGATAGATAGCAGCACTGTTGAGCATACGGTAGCTCAAGATTTAGAGGCAAAATTTAAAACAGTGGATGTCTCTTTCATCGATGCACCAGTATCAGGAGGTAATCTATAAGTTGATTATGTAAGACTTTCCTATTAACACATTTGTTATTAATATTATTTTAAATTTCTGCATAGGTTTATTTAAAATTCTCCTAGCAGTTAGTTTGATAAAATGATATTTTTTCTAGGATGACAGAATTAAAGAAGTTAATGCACCGTTTCTTTAAGAGTGAAGTGGTATAATTAAATGCTTAGCATCCCCATATAAAGGTATTGTTCGTTAGAGAAGAGATTTGTTATTAACCCCTGCAGTTGCATCTGTTTTTAATATTTTGTAAATGTCTTTGTGTTAAAATATTCTTTTGAAGACACATCTCCACAAGGCAGAAAGATCTCCGTTGGTTTTCAATAAAGGAACTATGCTTTTCGGTTATTGTTAGTCTTTATGAACCACTTAGATTAGATTAGATTCTATGAGGGGTTGGCTATTCAGCCTACGCCACCGCGACCCCTAAGGGTCTATTGTTGTTGCACTTATGAGCCACTTACGTTATGATTTGAAATATTTTATTCCACACTCGTCATTATCATTCCAAATAAACAGACGAAATGATTATTTATTGCATCAATCTTTACAATACCATACAAATGAGGGTTTATTATTTAATTTTTTTTAAGGTTTATATATATATGATGTCTCTGTGTAAATCTCTACATACTGATACCTCTCTGTGTAAGTCTGAATGTGATGTACTTTTTTTTTCAAACATTTAAGCACAAAACAATGCTCATCTCATGTATTCGCGCTTCAATGTTTGGCTTCGAAACTCCCACACGCCCAAATGTTTTACTCTCGATCGGAAGTACCATTTTGCTTCTGTCATCATGGCACTACAACTTCGGTGTATTCAGGTGCTTTACCAAATGGTTGCTACTCCTTTCCAATAACAAATAGCCAGATTGCTTGCATCGTTCGCAACACCATATCTTGTTCTGCCAGTTATCTTTCCAGAGCCTTCCTTGGCATCTCATTTTTCACCATTCGTATTTGTAAGATTGTTATTACATTCATAGCAACATTTTGTGATATGTTTAAGATATGCTAAAGTTTTGAAGTTAAAAAATAAAATATATTTATATTAATAAAAAAAACTTATTTTAAAGCATTTATTTCAAATAACTAATGACACTAGATAGAATAAGTAAACATTGCATATAAGTGTTGGGAAGATCAAATATGAATAAATTCTGAGATAACCTCAGATAAAAAATTGTATTTACTTAATTCTGTCATCGTAGAGTATACCGCACAATAAAAATCACAAGAATTTTTAATTATTCTACATTGTTATTATCAGTTATATTTTTTTCTTATCAAGGAATACTGGCCGCTGAAAATGCTTCACTTACATTTATGGTTGGAGGTGATAAGAATGTAATGAACCGTGCAGAACCAGTACTAAAAGCAATGGGTACCACATTGTATCATTGTGGTGGTATTGGTTCAGGCCAAGTTGCTAAAGTTTGCAACAATCTCATTTTGGGAATCACCATGGCTGGACTTTGTGAAGCATTAGCTATTGGTGTTGCATTAGGATTGGATCCTAAAATATTGACACAAGTAATAAATTCAAGTTCTGGACAATGTTGGTCATCATCAGTATATAATCCAATACCTGGTATTTTGCCTACCGTACCAAGTTCAAATGGATACAAGGTATTTTAATTTTATTTTGTTTAAATATTTAAAAGCTGTTTATCCATTTTATATGTTGTTTCATAATTTATCAATAATTTTTTTTTATTTCAGGCTGGATTTGCCGCTCAAATGATTCTAAAAGATTTAGGAATAGCAAATAAAGCAGGCAAAAATGTTGGATTAGCTTTAGAAATTGGTAAAAAAACGTTTGAAATGTATGATGCCATGTGTAAAAGTGGCTTAAATGAAAAAGATTTCTCAGTAATTTATGAATATGTATCTCAAAAGAAGAAATGATTGAATATTTTATTATATGATATTTATAAAAATATATTTTTATTTTTGGAATGTTAATTAATGTCACAAAATTCTACCAGTGATGATTTCAATTTTACTTAACCAATCCTACATTATTAACATCCCTCACTAAAGTTGTCCAAATGTAGGAAACCTCATAAAAACGATTGGATCCCCCAAATGTAGGATCCCTCATTCGAAGGATTGCAGTAGAATAATTTTACACAGCGACAGTTTATTATCTGCATAAGCAAATCCAGCTCTAGGAAGCGCAACTGTTCAGAACAGGCCACCTTGAAAATGATTATATTCAAACTGTTAATTTTAATTTAAAGAAATACTTTTCTTAATTATATTATGTATTTACTAGTTCGGGCATTATCAAGCGCCATTCAGGTATAATCAAATTATAACAGATAACCGTCAACATATTAATTAATATGAGCACAAACTAAAGTGCGCTAAATATCTATTTGACAGTGCATTACAAAGTCTTCGATATATTTATAAACTTCATGATTAGCAAAGAGAAGGGTTGAGGTACCAGACCATTCAGATTGTGAAACAAGACAACTCTCTCTTTTTTGTGAAATGGACAGTTCATTAAGGTAATATGCTCTAGATCTTCTTCTGCGCAACATTTGCTGCATTTGCACCATGTGATTTATTAATTGTTTGCAAATATTTTTTGCATATTCCTTGGTTTGACCTCAAACGACAAACTATCTTACACACTGCCTTGTATGTAGCCTGTGGCTTAAACCAGGGAGTTTTGCCGACAGTTGGAAATAACGTTTTATAAATAGCTCTCTTTCGGATTATTATAATAATTAAATTACCTCTTCTGGAGAGCTAGGCTTCTTCTTATATTTAACGATGCTTGGATGCACGGTAATTTCCCTAAAGATAGGAAAAATTATATAATAATTTCTCTTGAAAAGCCAGGAAATTATGAAAATAATTGCGACTCTTACCATCCTATAATGCTTAGGCCTCTTGTATATTTAAAACATTTGAACGATTTAATGTGTAGAAAAAGAAAATACATATTTAATTTTTAAATTTAGTAATCTTTAAATGTTAGAATAGTAATCTTCATAGCAATATTCCGCCCAAATGAAACTTCACAGATGAACACTTAGGACAAAGTTTAATTTAACAGACTCGGTGAAAATTAGTGGCTTTACTATTTCTGAAAGGTCACTTAACATTGCAAGAGAAGCTATATTACCACCGTGATAATGAAACCAAAATCATTTAGTATTTATGAACAAATCTTACAGAAGATTAAACTTTATGATTAGCAAAGAGAAGGGTTGAGGTACCAGACCATTCAGATTGTGAAACAAGACAACTTTCTCTTTTTTGTGAAATGGACAGATCACTAAGATATGCTCCAAGATCATGTGCGCAACATTTGCTGCAAGTTAAGGTTTCCAATGTCAACGGTTTCTTATATTTAACGATAATTTTAATGATAAGACCAAATTGGGTGCTGGAAGATCTCAAATTCAGGCTCAAATTTAAACTAACAAATTTTTTTTAATGAATACGATCACTTTTACTTTTAAAATTCATGAATACAAATAAATTACTTTTCTTAACAGCTTAAATTGAATTTGTGATTGTGTCTGTTGGAATTTATTCTATCATTATTTTAAGATTTATTTTTAAAAGAAGTATATTTTCATACAGGAAACAAGGGGTTCAATTTCATACTATAAATTATTAATTCACATTAATTTCAAGGGAGCTCTGTACAAATCATTTGCATAAGGCCCAGCGTCTGTATCCCTAAATCCCTCTTTAACTAGCCAGCCATCTTTTGAGGCATTAGGAAACCTCATATAAGTTGCCGCAGACTCTACGAAGATGAAGCAAGGCCAAAAAGGTGAAAGAAGGTAGCGTAGCCTTGCATGTTAAGCAATTTGTTGGTACAAACAATTTCACGGTAACGCTCAATATAAAGAAGAATGAATGACACCAATTGATTTTAAGGTGGTTTTCGAGAAGCTGTTACATTAAGCTTGTTTCAAAACTGCCTCTTAATGAACTAACAGTTTTACTACCTGTATAATATTAAGAGTACTTAGATAAAAATTGAAGAAAATTTAACGAAATCTTCTGGGAACAAAGCCTGAACTCTGGGTATAAGCCAAAATAACGTAGTGTTTTCCATATCTTCATTCGCTTAGCACCTGCACAATTAGAAATTCCTCGCACATTAGTAGATCAACAGTGTTCAATACGCTCTAATATGGCTTTCTCTTGATCACACCATCTCGCTCACTAAATGGATGTACTTTATTTTGAAACATTTTATTGATAAAATTGATTTTAAGGGGTGCTGGAAGATCTATGAGTCTGGCTCAAATTTAAACTAACAAATTTTTTTCAATATGAGAATATGCCATAATTAATATTCATAATATTTTATTTAATAGGGTTAATACATCTTCCCACCCAAAAATTGGTTATTATATGAAAATTAAAAATAAAACCATATCTTCTTTTAACTTATGTATTTTATGGCAAACACTTATGCACACCCTTATAAATTGAAAAATATTGAATTGGATAAAATTAATTTTACATCTTTTTATTATTATTATTTTTTTTTTTAATTTATTTTTTATACATGGAAAGTTTAACAACTAATTCCCTAATAAAGGGAACATGAGAACAGTAGAAATTTTTCAATAGGTACACTTTAATTAGAGAATATCTAACTTTTTTTTTGGAATTAAAAACTTATAAGAATAGAAATAATTTTACTAATTATTAAACATTTTAAAATCGTAAGAAATTTATGAAAATAAATATCTTTTTGTTAAGTTGTAGTGCAAATTAAGTTCTTTTAAATGGGAACTTAGAATGTGGATTATATTTGAGCATGTTGACAACTTGTAAATAATATAATTTCTGATTAAATACAAATTATTTATAAAATGAAAAAACACAGTCATTAAATAATAATATGCAATGCAAAAGGAGTAATCATTAATTGACTTGTGCCTTTCTGTTTCATTTCTTGTTTAAACTCTAAAATCTAAATAACTTATTTCTTTTTAAATAAATAAGACTAATTAGTTGTAAATGTTGTATAGAAATTTGGCAGTTGTGAACGTGGCTATTAAAAGTATGGGGCCAACTAGATGATTTCCTCCTATAGGCCTCCACAAACTAGCAGAATCAGTAGCGTTCTTCTGCTCCCTCGTTCTATATAAATCTTCCTGTTTATCATACAGGTCATATTATTTTGTTTTTTTGTTGTTTTGTTTAATAATTTTTGCACCAAATTGGATTTGTTGAAGGACGATATTGAGAAAAAGAGTGGAAACGAATAGGGAAGGATGAGAATAGCACAAAAAGACGAAAGATTTCAGATCCTGGAGCTACGGATCGGAAAGGAAATATAATATCGGGAACATCTTAGTGGGGGGAGGGGGCAGCATACATTAAATACTGTGAAACTGATTCCGAGGATGTTTGTTAAAAGACATTCCCCGTAGAAGGTGGTGACTATAGACAGCCAGTTCTTCAGGGATCCTGTCGTACCTGCGGTATTTTCCAGCCTAAAAAAACCTAAAACACACTTACATTGACAACTCCTGCACTCAAAACAATATATAACCGCCCTCAGAGGTTTGTTGATGTGTGCAGTTACTTGGGTTTAATAGACAAACTCTCCATCTAACACAATCACTCACACTTGAACACATCTACAATTTATAGACCACTATGTAAAAATCAATGGTAAACAAGGGCACAATAGGCCGTAATGGATTTGTTTTTAAAGCCACTTCCTCTAATATCTAACATCTTGTGGAAGACATATTAATAAATATGAAGGTACAAATTTCAAGGAGAGGGGATTTTTAAGGGTGTAGACTTCGCGAGGAGAATTGTTTGATATTTTATATTTTAATTTATACTAAATAAAGTATTTTTTAGAGTAGTATTTTTTGTTTAAATATCTCCATTAATTAAAATTGAATTTCTAAAGAAGGATGCAGAACAGAAAAGATATAATTTTTTAATTTTGGAGTTCGAGAGCATAATGGCCATTATTTTAAACAGCCAAAATAAAAGAGGAAATTTTGTTGTTATATAATTGAACCTCTGAAAATGAAAACTGAATAAACAGCGCTGACCATATATGAAAGGCTAAAGAGAAATGAGGATGACAACTGGAATAAGTACAAACCTGTCACGGGAAGACTAAAAACTCAACCCTCTCTTCCAGGAAGTCACTTAACTAATTACTTCTTATGACTTCCCCTGGAAAATAGACAGCCCATATTCGAAAATAATTTACTCCAGACATTCCCATATGATACTACCCTCATTCGTGGCGGTTCAAAAAACAAAAAAACTCTGAACTGGAACTAAGGCTAGCAGCACTTGCGACACTCCATACAAGATATGCTTTCTCTTTTAGGTTACACGGACGGCTTCGCAGTTGTTGCGGTTAGAAATAGTGGAGCAGGGATTTACTCCGCTCACTTCAGTAAGAGTGCCGTAATTGGTTAATGTACGACTAATTTCGAAGGGTAAATAGCTGCAGTTGTACTTGCTGGTGACAGAAGTGAATTCTTCCCAGAAGTGAACCTCAAAGAGTTATCCTTGTGGACAGCTCTTGGGAAGTACAATAACCGGGCAGAACCAAAATACTTTTCAAATGTGCAGAGCTCCTACGTGGTGTTAGACTTAGGGAAGATCCATCAAAACTGAAACGGATACCTAACCACTGCGGTATTAAAGAAAACTAAGCAGCGAATAGGCTGGCAAAAGAGATTTCAGCAATGGTCCAGCCAGATCCACCTTTACCCCTGAAAAAGGCGAATAAACTAAGGCTAAAGTCCCTTAGCCACTTGGGGTAGGGTTGCCACTCACCTCACAGTATGCCCGGCCATCGAAGTTGAAGATATTGTTTCCACATCAGAAAATGGCACGGCTAATAAATCTTTACTACGAAACTAGACGCCAAATGGGATAGGATAAATAACAAACTAATTTTAACCTAATTTTCACACCAAAATTAAGTGTTATCCTTAAGATTAATCCAATAATTTGGAATTTGGTTTAATCTTTGTGAGAAGAAAGAAAAATTGGCTTACAATTCTGTTAAATAAATGTTTTGAGTCTGCAATATCTAAAATTTGTGTCGGTTATGGCCATGTTATGACATGGCTTCTTTTAGTTTTTTCTGACTAGTTTCAGATTTTCATCCACCATCAGAGTCTGGTTTATCAAGTTTGTTTATAAAAAATGACTTCAATTACCGTGCAAGACCCGGCAGTGGTGCAGAAATCGTACGCGGAGGAGCCCGGGCGGCTGAGGTTCCGAAGATTAGTTTGGGTCAGCGTGATGTTAGGCCGGCTAGGTCGGTGGTGGTGGTGGTTCGTCCTCCGGAAGGAGTTCAAAACACTAAGGAGGAGTTAGTTAGGTTAATCAACCAAAAGGAGGAAAAGTTTAGGATAAAGAGCGTTCGGAAAGCGGGTGGAGGAGGTCTGGTAGTGGAAACTGCGACCAAAGAAGACGCAACACGCTTGGCAGAGAGCAAGATTTTAAAAGACCATGGTTTCCAGGTAAATATACCGGGAAGGAAAGGCCCGCGAGTGATAATATACGATGTGGAGAGATGTTTGTCGGAGGAGCAGGTAATAGATGCGTTATTGGAGTAAAATGAGGACTTGAAAAGTGTGTCGGATTTTTGCGACAAGTTTCGGTTGAGGTTTCGTGCGGGGCCGCGGCGCGACGACTTGGTAAATTGGGTAGCTGAAGTCACGCCGGAGATAAGAGAGTTATTGCGTCAACGTGAGAGGCTATATATTGAATGGCGTTCTTGTACGGACATGTGTCGGCTGTTTGCAGGCAGGCTATAGTAGTCTGTGGCATGAGGAGAAAAATTGTGACCGGCTTTCTGGGGATCCAGCGTCGACGGGCCAATAAGCCGGATGGTCATAGGGTATCTAGCAGGGATTGCCCGGCATATCAGGTGGCGGTGGAGAGACACCTTAACCGTGTCGACTATGGCATTGAGACATAAACTACGAGCAGTACAGCTGAATGCTCACGGGTCGGTGGCAGTGGGAAATCAATTGAGGCAGAAGGTGAGTGAAGGGGGTATTGACGTTCTGTTGGTTCAAGAGCCGCATGCTTCCATCCGGGAAGGTGTAGTGTTCCCCGCCCCTTTAAGAGTGTTGGGAGCTCCGGCGCAAGGTCGAGTCTGGTCGTTGATTGTGGTTTGCAACCCGCAGTTGGGTGTGCTACTGCTCCCCCATCTATCTGATGAATATTTGGTTTGTGCACAGTTGCACGGTGGTTTTGGCGAATTATACGTAGTGAGCCTCTACTGCAGATATAGTATCCCGATCGGGCGCTATGTAAGTTGGATGAGGTTTTAAAGGCTTTAAGAGGCAGGCCAGTGTTGATCGGCTTGGATGCAAATGCGCGCTCTCCTATTTGGTCCGGCCAGACCACGGACGATCCGGGACAGTGTTTGGAGGAATTTTTGTGGGAGCATGGCTTTAATAGTGCTTAATGAAGTCTCATCACAATTCACGTTTTCGTCTCATTCGGGTGAATCCAACATAGATGTAACAGTTGCGACTCCATCGGCAGCCCGTTTTGGCTGGTCTTGGCGCATTGAGCCGGACTGGTGCACTAGTGACCACCAATGTATAGCTTTGGATGCCAAGCCGTTAGTAAAGGCGAGAAGACTGGTGGGTTTGGATCGTTTTTTATTATCTCGAGCCAACTGGGATCGCTTTGATGAGCTCATTCGCGAGCGTTTGTTGATGCTCCTTCTCACGAGTTTGCATTCTTGCAAGCTGGGAATAAAGCTTGCTATCTTACAGAGGTAATTGTTGGGGCTGCTCGCGAATCTATTCCGGAGCGGAGGAATGGTTGGGGGTGTTCCTTGGTGGTCGGCTAGTCTTCGAGACAAGCGGCGGGCAGCTAATGTGGCTAGACACAGGTACCAGAAGGCGAAGCGGAGAGGGTTCTCTTTGTACTTGGTAGCTGGAGCTTGGAATGGATATAAGCAAAAAAGGAATGAGTACACGCTAGCTATTCATCAAGCGAAGGAAGAGTGCTGGAACGACCTGGTCAAATCGGAAAGTGGATCTTCCCCCTGGGGTTTAATCCAGAAATTGTCAATAAAAATACCCCAGAATTCGATCTTAGCATCGGTGGTTTCGGCGGAGGGCAGAACGTCAGGGTGGGAGGACACAGTGCATAAGGTACTGGGCGTCTTGCTGCCGGATGATTCAGAGGCTGAGGATACGCCTCTACAAAGGGACATTAGAAGCAGAAATGAACAGTATGCTATCAGTGATACAATGGAGGATTTTGATGAGGACGATGTGGAGGTGGCGCTGGCTAGGATTCGGGGCCGGGTGAGATGGTTAAGCGGGTATGGCAGCTGTGTGCGCAAGTGCTTCTCGATACCTTTAACAGCGTTTGCGGGAGGGCTGTTTCCCGGAATGTTGGAAATTGGGAGAGTTTAAGTTACTCTTGAAGAATCTAGACAAGCCATTGGATAACCCAAAGTCGTACGGGAGGGCTGCTTCCCGGAATGTTGGGAATTGGGAGAGCTTAAGTTACTCTTGAAGAATCTAGACAAGCCATTGGATAAGCCAAAGTCATACACGACTAGGTAAGGGCCGTAAAAGTGCCAAATACGCAGCGGCAGTTTTTGTTGATTTTGAGGGTGCTTTTGATCATCTTTGGTGGCCAAGCTTGTTTAGGTGCTTAAGACAGTTGAATTGCCCGGGGAACTTGTATAACCTTGTAAATTCTTTTTTGGTTGGTAGGGAGGTCGTAGTATGGTCTGATTTCAAGGAAGTAGTTAAGACAGTTACTCGGGGTTGCCCTCAGGGTTCTGTGAGTGGACCTTACTTTTGGAACATGGTGTATGACACGCTCTTGGCTCTGAATATTCCCGGTGTATGCCACAAGGTTGCCTTTGCAGATGACTTGGTGTTGGTGGTGGAGGGAGATAGTAGGACGCAGCCAGAGGAGAGGACCTTGTTGGCAATGAGAGTACTGGGAGATTGGAGTATGGAAAATAAGCTCAAAATTTCACTAACAAAAACCGTTGCGATGCTTATGAAGGGGCGTTGGCTTTGAATAGGCAACCGGTGGTTCGATATGGGGGGCACCGCCTTCGGTGGGTCCAGCAGACAAAGTACTTGGTGATAATCTTGGGCAATAAGCTTAGTTTTGCCCCTCATGTGAGGTTCCTCCGGGAAAGATCAAGGCACATTGGGTATCGGCTTAGGCGAATCTCGAGAGAGGAGTGGGGAGTTAAGCGAAGGGTTGCGAGGGCTTTATACCGGGCGGTCCTTGTTTCCAGGTGGTTTATTGCGCCTCAGTCTGGGCGCATAAGGTGCACCAGACCCGGATATTACAGCAGTTGTCGGCAACGCAGCGCTCGTTGCTGCTCCCAATGGGAAGGTTTAGCCGCACCGTGTCGACTGAGGCTTTGCAGGTGCTGACGGGTTGCCTCCCCTTGGATCTGGAAGTGGTTAGGTCCGCGGGTAGATATTTTCTAAAGCGGGTCGGACGGTAAACTTGGGTAATATTAGTTTGGATATCGCCCCACCCGAGGAAGACATAGCGGTCTGGGCCAGGGACGTAGCCTTTCGAGATTTGGATATCTTATTATTGCGGGAGTGGAATGAAAGGTGGAGGAATTCTACCAAGGGGAGGACAACGTTCTCGTTTTTGCAGTAGGTGAAGTGGGGGTGTAGCATTGTTTCCGACGAACTGTCATATGCGGTTTCACGGTTGGTCACGGGGCATGGGCAATTGAATGGTAAATGGGCAAGGATGGGTCTGGTGGGGGATGGGAGCTGTAGGTGTGGACAGGAGGAGCTAAGTGAGCATGTGTTGTTGGATTGCCCACTGTATTCTGATTTGCGTCAGCGCTTGCAGAGGGAGGTTGGGTTCCACGTTGCCTTGGAGAATAATAGTCTGCCCCTCCTGCTCGAAAACAGTGCCGCGTACAGAGGTTTTAGGCGTTTTGCGGAAGAAGCATTTAAAAGGAGATGGAAAGGGTCAACAGGGGCGGATTGGGTAGGTAGTTTACAAGTGGGGATGGAAATAATTTATTGCATGAATGCGGGTTTAGGCTAGCGGTGTAGTTATGACCCTTAGTTTTAGGCTAGTTTGTAAGATTAGATGTAGGGTTTCTCATACCCCCCAGGAATATTGAGTACTGAGGGGCGTAAGAGTGTGAATGGTTGAATGGACGAGCTTAGAGTGGAAGGGTGTAAATAAATTTTAACTGTATTGGATGAGTGAAAGATAGATTGGATAGGGTTAGGTTAGGTTCTTTGTTCCCCCAGGAATATCGAGTACTGGGGGGACCTATAGGTTAGGAATAGCTTGGTTAAGTTCATTTCCATTGTTTCAGGGCGTCACGCTCTGCGTTAGGGGCATCATTTAGGTTAGGGGCTTCTATACGGGCGGGTATGCGCGAGAGGCCAGGGACCGCCCACCCAGTGTGCCTTACACAAAAAAAAAAATTACCAAAGGAGAAATATTTAAAAATTGGAAAAAGTAGCCTAAACCATACTCTGATGAAGGGATGAAAAACGGAAATTGGTCAGTACCAAACAAAAGAATATGCTATTTACTAATTCTACAAGGAAAGTGGTTAATTCGTAGCTGGTAAGCTTGCATAAAACAGACAATTATTTTGAAAATATGTCAATTGGCAAGGGGTTTAACGCTGTCATGATAATCTTGTCTGGCTACAATCCATATGCTATAATCATCCATCAAGTTTATAAGCATAATCGCATCCCTATATCATTATCCTAAAACCCTATATCATTATTTTTTTTAAATATTATTACAATTCCTTCTTTTTATTGCTGATTATTACTGTTCTACCAAAATCTGACCATTGTTTATCGGACTGTTTTAGTGATAAATTATGTATCATCCCTTAAATTTTTCAATATTTTAATCCAAAAATCCTTTACAAAACAAATTATTAACTCATTGATTTTCAATCTGTTAAATAAATAATATTTGACTTTAATCTAATTTTAAACAAAATTTCCACTACAACTTACAATTTATTTTGCCCATAAAGTGCATAAATATTTATTTTCTTTCCTACAAAAAAAAAGAGGGAAAATTCAAAAGAAAAAATTTTATAAATTAAAAATTAAAGAATAAAATTCAAATTACAACTACACACATATAATATTTACAAAATGCTTTATGAACGTACCTGCTAATTTATCATTTTGGCACTAAACAAATTTTGCCATTTTTTTGATAAATTTGTTTGTTTTGTGGAAGTTACAGGCAGTAGGCCGAACATTATTATTTTTTATTTTACTTTATTTATTTATTTTAATCCTTTATTTCAATAAAAATCACATGGACCAATCAGAACTTTTAAAATATTCCAATATATACAAAAGGAGCAATTTATTTTTTTTATTTTTTTACTTCAATGCAGATACACAAGCAATGAGATCAGGTCAAGTGTATTTTTTTTTTTAATATATTTTATTCATTTATTCTGAGAATGTTCATTGGCACGAGAATAAGTCCCTAGGCACAGAGTCACATTAAGCAAGAAATCAAGGGAAAATAGTTTTCAATTTTTTTTTTGTTTTTTTAAATTATTTTATTACATAATTTACACCACACTATAAAATTTAAAGAGGAAGTTAACGTAAGCTCATGAAAGATCACAAGGGATAGGGATTGGATATATGCGCAAAGCGTACATTTTGTTTTCTCTTTAATAAAATAAATTTTGAAATGACATCAAGTGCAGCATGTCAAAACTTTTGCATTTGTTTTCCTGTCTTTAATAATCTAACCAAATTCAAATGATTTCTAATCAAGTTTTGTATTAATCTACTTGTTTTTTGTTTGTTTTTGTTATTTAGATTAAATAAAATATAATTTTCAACAATTCAAATCAATTTGTTTATAAATAATTATAGTGGTCTTTGATTTATTAAACTGTGATGTAACATGGTGTCAAGATTTAAAATTTATGTTAAATGACGAAAATATGAGAAGTGACTTTTTATTTTATTACCCCGAATACATTACATTGGGAATGAGGTGCCCAGACATGCTGTAGGACGGCCAATGCCATGTGGAGAAAGCATGACCAACTACTTTCGGGTTCCCTATAATAGATAAATCCTTCTTCAGCGCATTCGTTCTATGAATTCTAATTAAGTGCACCTCAGAATAGTAAATTCTATTTGGATGGCAAAATTGTTGATCACTAAATTGAAAAGAATACAGTGATTCCATTCTAAATAGTTAGCGGCCATAAAATGTATAACATGAATGATGTCTATCAGAATTCTACGTCTCATAAATTGGAATAATAATTTATGAAAAAAATATGATACACTGCAGTGTTTCTGGGTAGTTACAATCCGGAAATGGACTGAAGGTTTCCAAATTGTAGTCAGGGCATTGGAAGTGCTCTTAAGTGGCAGCACCTGCAGATCCTGTTGGGAGATAAAGTGATTACAGTACACATCTCTTGACGGACTACGATGTTTAGAGAAGGATTGAAATCCTGGAGTATATATGTTATTGGAGGAGGAGATATCCCAGATTCTGAAATTTCTCAGTGAAATAGGATTTGAAGGTGTGTTGATAGTTGAGAGATGACAACCTGACTGGGATAGAAAGGCACAAAGTATTCACTGTACACTGTATTCCTCTCTTCAAAAAATATACATACTACCTGTATTTTCTATCCCCTACCCCTTTACGTTTGCCCACAAAACATTATCTAAGCAAAATAAGTTTACAAAATAATGTGGCCTGGAAGAGAATGTACAAAAAACTGCTGCAGAGGAAGGAAGACGAAAGCATTGTAATTGCATGTATTTGATAGATATGAGTGGGAAGCTATGGAATAACCGAACATATGTTTTGATTGGGAGACGTGGAATATATTCGAGTTGTCAATTAATGAGGGCAAAAAATGTATAGTTTTAAAGGTAATAAACAGAGACGATGGACGTACACTGTCATAATTTCAAGGCGCCTAAAGAAACCATCACATAATAACGAATTTTATTACAGACCCACTTTTGTGGCAAAAATGTTCAAAATATTTTTTGGTGAATGCGAGAGCCACAATTTTGTTGCCAGAATAAAATGCAATCTAAATGTAACATATTCGTGGTGATGATGCAATGTTTACAGATTATTCGAAAGAGTTAGTAATATTTTTTGTTGGATAAAATGTAAACTTAGAAAATCATTAGTAACTGTAAAGTACCAGTTAAAAAATCTATAGGTTGTATTCTAAATGGTATCAGAATCAATAATTTAGGGGCGATTAAAGTTTCTAAGAATCAATGAGCAAATTAGATAAATATTATATATGCATCTACACAGAGTAGCAAAAGGTAAACCTTGATCTAAACTGTAGAGTGAATTATATCATTTATAACATGCTGCTCTTTATTTATTTATTTTATCATTTTGTTTAAAATTTAATTGAATTCTAAATTCCAAAATTACATACTTTAATTTTTTTTTGTTTTAATGTTTATTAATAATACAGTTAGCTGTGATTCTAATGAAAATCTATTTGCCCATACAGAATCAAATCCAGGACGCTCCATGCCGAGTGGTTTAACCGCTCAAGAGTTAAAACTTGAAAGAGCTCGGTGAAGGATTAGACGTTAGACTTTATTATGAATTTTTTTAAAAAAAAAAACTTCTTATGCACGCCTGCGCATTATCTTCCCAGAACAAAAAAAATGTTTCAAAAATCTTATACAATAGTCAATAGAAGAAATAAATTACTAAATAAACAAGTAAATGTATTTTTTTTTTCTCATTTTTTTTTGTGTATTTTGTCAGCACAGGGTAACAATACTGTAACCATTACTGCAATGCAGTATTTTTTTTTTTTTTCTTTCTTTTTCATGAAAGATTCTAAAAACTCCAACAGCATCATCTAATATAACAAACATTTAAGTATAACAGTATGTATACAGATATAGTTTTCTTTTTTTTTCTTTTTCTTTTTTTAAAAAAAGGAAATAACCCTCATACAAATGGGCAATGAAAACAATTTCTTTTTTTCAAATTTTTGAAAATAATAAATTAATAAATTAAAGGATTGTCATTCCTGAAATTGATTTTTTTTTTATTCCCACACACAATAGTGGGCTGAAAAAATATTTTATTTCTTTAGTTTAAAGAAATTATTCGCTAATGAAAGACTGTAAACAAGTTTATTCCTACCCAATACATCACAGTTTTTTTTTTTTTTTTTTTTTTTTTTTTTTTTTTTTTAATACTAATTATAGACCTAAATTTGTGCATTGTTAATGAGACTTACCGGATTAAAAAAATATAGTTTCTCAGAAAAGTTTTATTTTTGTTTAAATACCAACAAAAATGCCCTCACTTTACCACTCATTAAACATTATCTCCCCAAGATGTGGATGGAAAGAAAATAATCTATACAATTCATAATAATTATGGCCATATGATGATTGGAATAAATAAGTAATCTTGTACAACTAAATAATTGATAACTTATGCAAATGATATAAGCTCTTGTTTTATTTTTTTATTTTTTATACAGGCATACTATATGGTCTCAGAAACCATGAAAACCTCAATTTCAAGTGAGAAATTATATGTTTGGGAAAGTAAAACATTTTATTTGTAGTAAAATGTTGCAAAAAAAAAAATTCATTAGAGAAATCAAAAGAGGATTCTTTAACTATTAAGAGATATTAATTTTATAATAATGGACATTTCTGCAGCAGCAATCCTATTTATTCTGCCCTACAAAAGTCCATACACAAGACTTTGGTCCGCACAGAACTTATGCCTCAAAATGTTGGAACTTCTCCAAAAATACTGAAGAGTTTTATACTCCTTATCAATCTATAATTGTGATTCAGTCTATTAAACTAGTTAAAAGACCGATTTTTTTTTTGTTTTGTTTTTTTAATTAAAACTGAAGCCTTCTTTCTTGATTAAGATTTTCAAATCTCAATTCTCTGAATTGACTAAAACCGATTTAAATTTTTTTATACAGATTCTTTTCAATCAGAGGCACAGCCCTCTGAACGTTTGGAGGACATTTACTGATAGTTTTAAAGTATACAATAAAACATATTTAAAAAATAATTTATATTGTTTTCAAAAGGTGTACCCATCTAGGAGAAATCTGTTGAAACCCTTAAAGAAAAAAAAAATTGAGTTATCCTGTGTTTTTCTAAAAATTATAATCTTCTTTTTCAAAACATAATTTTTTTTTAAATTAAACAAAAATTAATCTAGAACTTTTTTTTTTATCAACCAACAATTCCTTTCAAATCAAAATGAATTAAATTATGTCAAAAATTGTCAAAATTCCATAGGTGATTTTTTTTTTTTAAGATGCTTTTATCATCTAAAAAAAGGTTTCTCACACAATAATATTTGTGTTTAATTAAATAGAATTATATCACTTGAATATTTTCAATTCTTTTGTACCTATAATTCTTGTTATGTTTACAGTGGCCACTCCATTAGCGAATCATTTCACATTCTTTTTCAGATGCCCTTTTTTTTTTCTTTTTGCTAAGGGATTAAACATTACATTTAAAAAAGTTCACTATTATCAATTATCACAACACAGAGTAAAAAGTGAGAGGGAGGGGAGTAATTTTTTTTTTTTTAATTAAATGACATCACCCCTCCAAATCGTTTCCGTTTCTTATGTATAAACAATGAAAAATGTACAATAATTGATATTTATTATTTTCATGTTTTTTTTTTTAGATTTAACAATTCTACATCTAAAAAAGGGCTTAAAATATCTATTGCTTAATTCCACAACAGATAAACTGTTCAAAAATTATTTTTTAGTGCCTGTTATTTAGTTACTTTTTGCGTTTTTGTTTTTTTTTTGTGTCTCAACCACCAATAAAGGCACTATCACACTATTCATCTGTTGTTTCTCTTCCACGTAACATCTACATCTTTTTTTTAATTAAAAAAAATCTTTAATATATATTTTTGAACTAACATTTATAAATTTGGCCGGTTAGAAGGTTTGGACTGGACCAGTCGATCACTATGCTAGCCTTAATTTAATTTTTTTTTTTTTTAAGTAAATAATAGCCTCATTTATTCAAAGATAACTTTTTTTTATATAAATAATTTTGTATTGCAAGAGATACCAAACAAAGTATTTTTGAATGAAGTTACAATCCGTTGCTTCAAGCATTTATTGATGGTATTCCAAAATTCCATAACATTGGTAGCAAAATAGAGACTTAAATCATTCATATATTTTCTTATCCATTCTGTCCTATTTATCAAACCAAATCTTCAGTTGTAATTCTCAACATCAATATGGTCACTGCATTTAAGTGATCCATTGTCACAACAACTTTTAAGTTGGAACCCAATAAAATAAGACGGGCAATAAACTTCTACTTAGGACCCAGACTAAAATTATCAATAATATGGAAGTTTAAGTAAAGAAAGAAAAACTACCGTTTGGGGAAGAGAACGCCATTAAGTGGGGAGCTGGTGATCATAGAGAGCAACGGTGAGATAGAAAGTCTTAAAAACGAAACACTAAATAGAAATATATTTAAATGAAAATGAACTGCGCTATATTACGCTTGAGATAGCATATTTACATAAATGGCTTTTGCAGAAGGAACAATTAGAAAGCCAGGAGCTGATATTTACAGACTCTTTTTTTCAGTTATCTCTATCTATAGGAAGAAAGCCACTATTATGATAAAGAAATTGTAAAAATTTAATTGACACTTGAGGAATTGTAGTGTTCTGAGAAGCATCTACTAAGCATGGTCCGAAGGGATCTCCTTCAAATATTATGGCATGCTTACAGGCAAAATCTCATCTAAAGGGCTTAGTACTGTAATGGCACCCGATGCATTGTGATTTTTCCAATCATCGAAATGACACATAAAGTTATCTAAAGAAGAATCCGGCAAAGTTAACCTGAATCATCCTTTAACGCTGTACTATGCCAAAGTTTTAAAGGTGCTTATAAACAAAAGAAAAAAGTGAAACGTGAATGAAAAGGGTAAAAGGTGAGAAAGTTATGGAATCTTGTGATGAAATACACCAAACAACCTTGAGAATTATGTTCTGGCATTATTTAGAAAGGCGATATAAAATGACTATCTGATCCAGTGGCAAAGCAAGCAAATTTTGTTTATGCAAGCAGCAACGGATAAAGCCTTAGTCATTCAAACGATCAATCTTGCAAACACATCAGTTCCAAACAAATAATAATAACATTAAAAAAATCAAATCGATATAATTTTTTTTTATTATAAAATAAAATTTAAATTCAATATTTATTCAAACAAAAAAAAGCAATAAATGAGCTATTAAAGCATGTGGAAGCATTCACATGCCTTGGCTGCAATACCGCACCAACGTTGTATTTTTACTATAAAAACATAATTACTACAAAATTTGAGCATAAATTTGAATTTAGCTTCCTAATTTTCAACGTAAAAGAAATAAAAAACCTTTTTAAATGAAAATTGTTACATTTTTGAAAATATGTTAACCAAATTTGTAATATATTCTTTTGATAATGAAAAGATCTGTCCTAGGAAATATTAGAGAATTAACTATATTCTCTGAAGTTAATTCTATTCAACATTAAGTAAAGAAACTTATTCCTCTAACAAAAGGAACAGAATTTCTTGAATGAAAATTTCAAAGCCCCATAAATTAAATGTATACACTCATTTTTCTTTATATATATATATAGATATATATATTAAAAATGATTACAAAAAAGAAGAAGAAATGAGAAGAAGTGTTATGTATAGGCAAATTGAACTTGATCTTTAAATATGAACACAGAGGGCAAAAATGTGAAGTATATTGGACAATTAGAGCAGTAGTTCTCCAAATGGGGTCCCAAATATTCTAACTAGGAAAATTTTTAAAAAAGAGTTTAGTAAGAAAGGTTTCAAAATGTCATCTGGCAATAATTTCACAATAACAATTACGTTCAGAGATCATTTCCCACGTTCCAATTTCATTCAAAAGGAGAAAGATTTGGTGTCTGTATCACAGTTAAAAAAAAACTTGTAAATGCCAGGTTAAGTTTGTAATTTTTAAGAATTTATCGAAAATAACGCTTTGTTTTGCTTAAATATTGATTAGTTTTAAATATAATAATAGAGATAAATTATTCTTTTATCGTGACTTTTTATGTATATTCAGTTAATTCTAAACCAATTTTGGACAATATCCACAAAAATATTACATTTATATTTACCTATTGTTTATTCTCCAAATCTGATGTCCAGTTCTTGAAGGGGACCACAAAAATATTGATGGATGAAAACTGGTGCTAAAAAGTTTGAGAACCACTGCATTAGAGCATTAGTTTTGAGTCTTAAAAAAAGTTATGAATTTTACTGTTAGTTGGTGAAAATTTGGTAGCAGAATGCTCGAAACAATAATCCACTTCTTTCAATTAAAAACAAAGTGCTTCATTGTTGGATGGCATTCAAAATAAAATAATTTTTAGGAGAAAATAATTGCGACAATTTACAAAAGCCGCCTTCCAAAAAAAATGATTATATATCAACCAATATCGTCTGGGCCAGTGGGACACTCAGCCTTAAACACAATGAAACTATTGATTTGCTGGCTAAACAAGATGCTCAGAAATGGTGAAGAAGTTAAACATAACATTACCCGTAAAGAATTCTCAAGGGCTATAATACAAAAAAAAAAAAAAAAAAAAGATCAAAAGATGGAAGGTTAGAATATTTTCTTTTCTCTAGAAAACGCAAATTTTATAAATCTATGTACACTTAAATTCCAAAACAGTCGTGGTTTAAGGGACAACATGTAATAAAGGGGATAGTAAGGACTATATTTATGTCTGATGAGGGTCAATCATACAGTCTGTGGATCGTACCTCCATAGAATACACCAAAAATCATTCCTATATTAGAGTTTGTAATGTCGAGGATGATTTTAACCATATAATAATGTTATGTCCAAATTATATAGCACTCTTCGGCTACGAAAAACATTCTTTTTCTAAAAATATTTTCATCTTGACTGTAATTGCATAAATGGATATCCATTTGTTATTCTTTATAGTCTGGAAGCTTTGCAAGGGCTTTGCTGTTGGTTTCATATACCACAGTGCATGTAAACTATGTTCTTATTTAAAAAAACTCGGACAATTTGCATATATAATATTCAAAAACTATTTTAACCTTTTCTAAACCAAATGTGATATTATTTTTTTTTTCCATTTTTGTGACACTAGGAAACAATTAAAAAAAAAAATATATCCATTATGAAAATTTAATACCTTGAATAATTTTTTTCTGGAAAATTTTTAACGTGCTAGGTGAGCACAGTCTGAAGTGATATTCGCGATTTTACTAAAATAAATTCCACAGATTACCAAAATGATTTTTTTGAACATGTTGCTGTTGTATCCTAATCAATAGCAGAAAATCATTGGAAATGTGTGCTGTGTTATTTGTATTAAGTTATAATGAAAGAACTTTTTTAAAATGAAGACGTCCTTTTTTGAAATAAAGACGTCCTTATTTGTTTAAGCATATTTTGTAGTTTATAATATTTTCTTTCTTTTCCATTTTTTTTTTGTGTGTGAAAATTTATGAATACCAAACAGATATGAGCAACAATTTCTTCAATTGTATTAAATTTCTTAATTGTTTTATAACAGTTAAAATGGAAATGTTTAACAAAATAGAAAGGATTACCTTTATTTAATCTGGAAACAATTACATTTGGTTTGGGAAGGATTAAAATAGATTTAGATATGCTATAATAAGTAATGTTTTTTTATACTAAGTTTGAAAATCTTTATAACAATATTTTTTTTTTTTTTAAAGAAAGTTTCTTTACAATTTTAAGAAGTACATCTTAAAAGAAATTATGACAAATATTACATATCAATCTAAAATATCAAGCAGACATTTTTTTTTTGTTACTTTTACTTTGTAGGCCTTTTATTTCATTAAATTTTATTTATTCATTCAGTTAGCCCTAAAATTTGTGTTTATATTAAGGCAGCTAAATCCAAATCGACAAACCCAGCCCTTAAAAAAGGTTCCCCTCTTTCCTAAATAGACCTACAACAAAGTTCCTACTTTTTATCTTTTTTTTTTTTTTTTTTTCTTCTTTAAACACATTGGCACATTAAATTCTATTTAAAAAATATGTTTTAATAAAAATGAAATCCATTAATCGTATGGATCCCATGGTACAGAAAAGTATATTAATTATACAATTATTAATTTTTAGTTTTCATACCTTAACTACTTTTTCTTTTCTTTTTTTGTAATTTTTTAAATATTCTTTTTAATGTTTTTAAACATTGATTTCATTTGTATTTTATATTTATAATATATTAATAATTAAAGATATAAAACATTTTTTTTTCTTTTTTCTTTTTTTATTTTTTTGAGCATTTCAACCATATTTTTTTTTTTGCATCATTTAAATGTACAATAAATAATACTTTTTATTTAATTCTCTTTAGAAGAGCTATTATTATTAAAATTTAATTTCTCTTAACTTACGGCCATGACAACCATTTTTTTTTCCCCAAGAAACAGCCAACTAACAGCAACAACTAAAAGTGAGCCTTAAAATGACGATAATTGACTATACACGAGGAAACAATTGAAACGTTTCTCATTTATCTATATATATGTATACATATATAATACAATGCAACTTTGTATTATATCTATATAAATATATATAATAACAACACTTTAATTGAACAGTACAAATGCTAAAGAATGTTGGAGAACATGGTCTGCACACAAAAATAAATAATTTAAACAAAATAACAAGTTTTAACAGTGTTAGCTAATAATTTAGGATTTTTTTTTTATAAATAATTTAATAAATTTTATAGGATAACAATGTTTTTACAGGGGCAATCATTCAGAATCATTGGAAGCACGAAGTCAACTCCATCTCAGTCATGTACATAGCTCCAGATTAATAGGCCTCCTGTCTGATCCAAGTCAAGTCAATACACTGGAGTTATCTTTCTCCAAAAAAAATTCCTAGAAATTTGAGAACAGAGCTACTTTGCCCGTTACAGAACTGTAATAGTCGTTAAACATATGAATTGAAACCGCTAATATTTTTTTTTGGATATGAAGACAAAAAGCCATTGAGACCATAATCATGCACTATTTAACATCTTCCTATATGGAAGGGAATTTCTTGAGCTCTATGTACAGCAGAGATACATCTATTCTCGGGGCATGTTAGTAGATAGGCATATAAAACTATGATAGAAAATTATGAGCTATGCGATTGAGACTAAACTAAGAGATAGAGTAAGTTCTGGGAGTAAAATTGTTTTATTGAATGACTTCCAAGCTCAGCTTTACCGCAGCAAAGGACTACAGAGCCTCTGTTAACTTAAGGAGATGCAAGATTAGAATGATAGTGCAGATAAAGCAGACAAACAGGCTTTCCAGAAGCATCAGCCACTAACCTTGTAATTCTTAGTAATTTTGCCTAAAATAGTGTATGAACCTGTCCATTGCAACCAACCAGTTTTCCTCCCAGCTGCACTTAATATTCATATATTCAAAGATACGTGGGAATAATCATTTTTATCTGCCATATCTGCTTTAAGTGGTATTCTGGTGCCTTTTGATATACCACATTTCAAAATATATCCTTAAAGTTTGTATGACAGGTCAAACTATTTATAGGAAGTATCTCAAATTTGCCTTTCACAATCTACTTATTTTCCTTCACGCTTACCGATTATACGGATATTCTCATAGATGTAAAGTAAATCTTCACATGAATGATGAAAAAGAGAAGCTACTCTGAAAACAGGAAAATATTCGAAAATGGTAAGTAACAAATGAAACAATAGGTAAATTTGTCGACAAATAACTCAATTATACTGTTTCCAATGTGGGGGGCACTATCACTTATTAATATCACTGAAAATAGTTTTGATATATTAAGAAAAAATGGCCACCGATGTTATTGAAATTCGATCATAGTCTGGATACTGCATCAGATTGAAATAGTAATGAGAAAGTAGGTAGGCTGGCAGAATTAGATGCTTATCTTGGTTTCAACAAGTAGTCTTCTACTATTTTAACGCAAATAGTTAGTCTAACTTTCCATAACTTGAAGGTGTCAAGCCATTCATCAGAGCATAAGCCATAAAAAAACAACGCTATTGTAATAGAATAGATTTCAATGTTTGTATGAAATACTATCTTTTTTTTTTGAAACGTAAGAACATCCAGGAGTCACCTATATGAGGAATGAAGGGGGAAATACTTTCAATAATACTAGCCGATAAGTACCCAAAAACTCGAACCACAGTTTGCCTAGCAGTGTGTGAAAAGGCATTACCGTGGTAAAGCACGATCAACGCTTTAAATTTCAGGTTTAGAGCGCAAAGTATATCTGTGGCCGGCTTATTGTGATTTGATGTTACGGCCAGTGTTCTATCCTTCTAATCAATTCGCAATCGCATACAAATATGGATAATTTTTTACCAGATAACAGACCTGCAATAACATGGAGGCCAAATTTCATTTTAATTATTATTTTTTTTATATATATCTCAAACTTATTGAGTGGGCATCGTATCAATAAGCACCAAGAAGCATAATTTTGATCAATGCCATTTTTTTTTTTTCAACTTTTGGATAGATAGAACTGAGCCTTTTTCCATGCAACAACAAAATTGCTGTTATAAAATAAACACAATATAAGAACAATAATTCCAAAATCCCCCCCCCCCCAAACACGTTTTAATTGTATAAATAAACGAAGATTCAAACTGATATGAGTACATATTACTGTATCATATTTACCGTAGAAAATAATTTTTTTTTAAATCATTTTTTTTTTTGTTTGAATTAAAGTCTTACAATTACTCACACATTCAGTTGGTATAACTCCCATTGACTATACTTTAGATATGGAAAGTTTTGATTTTGAATTGTAAAGCTTTCCATTTCATTCAGACCAATTGATTGAAATCTATGAAACAATGCAATGTGGCTGTTATGTCAGCAAATGTAATTATCAACTGTATTGAAGTAGTGATAAAGATATCACAAATTTCGTTATATCTACCAGGGTGATAGCTGTGAAAGAGTTTAATCAAGTGAAGTGTTGAATTAACAATTTTTTAGTAGTTAGCCTCAAAGAAGACTGCCTATTGGACCAGGCCTAGTCTAGGAATATGCCTTATAAAATAGATACGAAAAATTTGAACGAACTTGAAGTTTTAAGAAATACTACCTTTATTTTAGTCTAGATACTACATCAGATTGAAATAGTAATTGAGAAAGTAGGTAGGCTGGCAGAATTAGATGCTTATCTTGGTTTCAACATGCTACTGGTATGCCAAATTGGGACACACGTCTGCCTAGCTTTCTGGCATGAAGCATTCTATAGCATTCATGCATATGATAAATTTAATTGGTTTGTTGGGTTGAAAAAATTCTGCTTAGGGTTCTAAAATAAGACTGACATTGAGTTGTTGCTGTACTATTCACGGTCTTTTCATAGACCATGGTTCAAGAAGATACTTTCTAAGTAATGCGACTTCTGCCGAATTATATTTATAGAATTTGTAAAAAATTAAAAGAAGAAAGAATCATACATTTTATAACAGATTAATTGGATTGTGAAAAGATCAAGGTTTTGGATCAGGACAGGAGGTCTGCGGAAATGCTTTGGCACATTTCTACCATTATTGCTTTGGGTATCTGGTTTATTCCAGTTTGTTCGGGCATCTGTTAAATCTTAGGTGGGTACTTGGATTTCTGATGTAGACTCGGCTCTGGTTGTATTTTTTTTTTTTTTTTTGAGGCAGCTACATGGGTCGGGGGAGACTTTAGGCTGATAGGGTTTGGTCCTTTCCTACAAATAATAATAATAATAATAATGCTAATTTTTCCAATCTTTCTAGGATTGGAAAGAAAAATTCTCCAGAAAATCCACAGCATTTTCAAGATAGACTGAATTAAGGAATCTTTTACAAGAAAGTAGATATTGGCCAATAGTAGACGGAGAGACTGAGCTGGTCCTAAATGCAGAAGATTCCGCTGGGAATGCCCGATTGGGTTTACTACGCTACTGGCGATACGGGAAGCAAATATACTCTAAAGAAATTTAAATAAAGATTATTATAAACTCACTAATCCTTAATTTTGTTTTTTAATCTTTTCTACTTTTCCATTCATTTCGAAACAATCAACTATAAAATAATAATATTAATGAATTATCTCAGAGGAGTCATTATTAATTTATTTTTTGTACCAAACCATTATCTCCAAATAATCTATATTATAGAAAGGGTTCTTACATATTTAATATATATTTAATTAATTTTCTTTACACTTAAGAAATTGACAAAATGATTATGAAAATGTTATATATCTTTCACATTTGTTTACCAATTATTCAAAAACAAAATAAATAAATAAATTAACACTTAAAAAACAAAACAAAAAAAAAACCACAAAAATCATGGCTGATTTCTATAATAATATAATACTGGTAAACATACAACTGCTTTTTCATGTAAGCTTACACAACCTAAAAGTTATTTATACAAGAAAAAAAAATTATGTTTTAAAAATATTAAAAATAATTAAAAATTATAATAAACAAAGTAAACAAAAACAAAAATGGTTGCTTCCATTCTTTGTTTATGGTATATATCTATAATATTTTTTTTTTCTTTAATTTATTTTATTTTATTTTATTAATTTTATGTAAAAGGACGAAAATATATATTACTTTGTCTTTCTTTCATTTGGAATAATTTAACAGTTATTAATAAAATTATTATAAAAATATAGATTGTTATTATGAACACCAACATCAAAAAAGTATTTTTTTTTTTTTAATTTTTTTTATTTACGATCGAGCCGGGGTAAAGAAGTATATATATATTTAAACTAGGCTGTTTACGTTCGTTGAAATAATTGTTTATACAAATTCATTGACATTTAAAATTTCTATCTAAAACAAAAAAAAAAAAATAATCCTGAAATATTAAAATATTTACATCACTTGTTCGATTAATTAATTATTATATTATTATTATTTATTAAGAATAAGAAATACATGTTTGTTTGTTTTGTTTTTTTTTTTCACTTTTTCAAAAAATAGAAGTTATAAATTAAACATTAAAAAAAAAAAAAAATTAAAAAAAAATTCATTAGTCCATGGCTTGTTGATTAGCTGAGCAGCTGGCCTGCACTACCTGCAATAACATCACATTAATAGATTATTTAAATCAGGTTACTAAGTATTGTTTTCTTAATAAGCCAGGATACAAAAATTCGCCTGAAATGGTGGCAGCCAACGTTTTAATCACAACCTTTTGGCGATCGAAGTAGATCTTGTTTGAAGGATACTGAGTCCAATATCAATTGGTGGTGTACAAAGCTTAGTTTCACACCAAATAACTATATAGTCTTGTTCAGTTGAACTTAAATTTGTTTTTATTATAATATTTAGTAAATTGAAAATGTGGCTGGGTCCGCATTGCTGGATAACATCCGGTATTTTATCCGTCGTAGCATGCATATTAGTTATGTTCCTGACCGGTTTCGGATATTCATCCATCGTCAGAGCAAATTCACCAAGTTCGTGTAGAGAGTTCACTTCAACGAAATGTTTCTGTAGACTCACACTTGTTGGTTGTATGTATGTGGGAAGGTTATAAGGTTATGTTACTACAATGTGTGTGTTTCATGACAAAGTGAAATTATTATAAATTGTGATTAGGCATTAGAAAATAGTGTGTAATAAATAGCATGTTTTAAAGAATACTTTATAACTAAATTTTAAGACGGTTGTTAAGCATGCTCAGTGTTTTATCAAGTCATTTTCATTGGAGGGGGGGATAAGTTAATTCAGGAGTAAACTGTACTAATAAGATTAGATAAATTTTAAGGAAAGGCAATTAATGGATGAATTTTAAAGAAAGGCAGTGCAAAGTTTATGGACAGTGAAAAGTTTGTACAAGTAAGAAAAAAATGTGAAAAAGAAGCAGGGTTAATATAAGAGAACATGTAAGTAAATTGATATGTAAGAAGGTGGTAACAAACAGCAAATTGGAGATGATTTTAAATTAGTAATAAAGGAAATCAAATGTATGCGTTATTATTTATCATGCTTATTTTAAATGATATTAATTTATATTTAAATTACATTAAGAATATGTTGAGAGAGATGTGGTGGCATTTGTAAAGGTATTTTTAATAGGGCACGGTAGGAGATTTTAAATAATATACTATGCAAATAATTTGGTACTTTAATCGGGGAAAGAAGAAGAAAATTTAGTTCCACAGGTTAGAATTTAACAAAAGTGCATGCAGCATGCAATTTTTTTTTTTTTTGTGAGCATATATATTGGAAGCATACATATGTATTGTGAGCATACATATACATATGTGTGTGTGTGTGTGTGTATGCATAGATGTCTTTTATACTAGTTTGGTGGTATGTTTGTAATACAGTTAGGTGTGAGGAATGACCTTAAAGAGTGTGTCTGAGTTATAATTTATTTGGTCATTCATTATGTTTTTGTGGATAGTCTTGTGTTTGTATATTTCTATTTTTTCTAAAATGTCCATTCGTCTTCCTTTTGTGCCTTGGTGTAATAGGACCATTGTTTTTTCTATACTTTGTGGTTCGTGGTTGTTCTTTAAAAGGTGGTTAGCATAAGTGGAGTCGGTTTTGTTGTATTTGTAAGAGCGTAGGTGCTCTTTAAACCTGCCTTTGAGGCGTCTTCCGGTCTGGCCTACGTACGTGCAATTGCATTCGGGGCAAGAGAGTTTGTATATACCACTTTTGTCATACAGGCTGGTTGTTTCTGTATGTGTGCATATTTTGTTTATAAGTTTATTGTTTGTTCTGAATGCTGTTCTAAAGCCTAGTTTTTTGAAAAAGTTAGTCAGTTTGTAAACCTCGTTTCCTATGTATGTGAAAGTGGCGAATATGTTGGGTGTTGTGGGATTTTCGTCTTGGTTGCAGGTTAGTCTGTTTTTTCTTAACAATTACTTGACAACGCTAGCAGGGTATCCGTTTTTTGTGGCTATGGTGTATATGGTGTTGAGATCTTGTTTGTAATTGGTCGCTGTGAGTGGTATAGTTTCTAGTCTGTTAGTTAGGTGTCTGAGGGCTGCTAGTTTGTGTTGATTGGGATGATGGGAACTGGAAGGTATTATGGTGTCGGTAGAAGTGGGTTTTCTGTAAATCCTGTAGTCTATTTTGTCATTATTTCTGGTGAGTTTTATGTCTAGAAAGTTGAGAGTGCCATCGTTCTCGTACTCATGTGTGAATTTTATAATGGGGTGGAGGTTGTTTAAATAGTTTAAGAGTGTATCTATGTCAATGTCATGTTCGAATATAAGTATTGAGTCATCAACGTAACGTGCATAAAATGTGCTGCATGCACTTTTGTTAAATTCTAACCTGTTAAACTAAATTTTCTTCTTCTTTCCCCGATTAAAGTACAGATTATTTGCATGATATATTCAAAATCTCCTACCGTGCCCTATTAAAAATACCTTTACAAATGCCACCATATATCTCTTAACATATTCTTAATGTAATTTAAATATAAATTAATATCATTTAAAATAAGCATGATAAATAATAACGCACACATTTGATTTCCTTTATTACTAATTTAAAATCATCTCCAATTTGCTGTTTGTTACCACCTTCTTACATATCAATTTACTTACATGTTCTCTTATATTAACCCTGCTTCTTTTTCACATTTATTTCTTACTTGTACAAACTTTTCACTGTCCATAAACTTTGCATTGCCTTTCTTTAAAATTCATCCATTAATTGCCTTTCCTTAAAATTTATCTAATCTTATTAGTACAGTTTACTCCTGAAATAACTTATCTCTCCCTCCCCCAAATAAAAATGACTTGATAAAACACTGAGCATGCTTAACAACCGTCTTAAAATTTAGTTATAAAGTATTCTTCAAAACATGCTATTTATTACACACTATTTCCTAATGCCTAATCACAATTTATAATAATTTCACTTTGTCATGAAACACACACATGTAGTAACATAACCTTATAACCTGCCTACATACATACAACCAACAAGTGTGTGTCTACAGAAACATTTCGTTAAAGTGAACTCTCTACACGAACTTGGTGAATTTGCTCTGACAATGGATGAATATCCGAAACCGGTCAGGAACATAACTAATATGCATGCTACGACGGATAAAATACCGAATTTAGTAAATTGCTTGGGTTGTGAGGAAATTAAGTTCATAATGTTTGCGGAAGAGATTAGGCTATTCCCCTTTAAGATTATTGTCCGATTTGTTGAATCCCGTGTCTGGATATTTGTTCTAGACTTGAATTGTTGTTTTTGTTGGGGTAGCTGTGTGGGCCCAGTAGAGCTTTGGATAGCGTAGGGTTTGGTCCTTCCCCACAGATAAATAATAATTATTATTATTCCCAAAAGGGGAGGGAAGTAAACCCTACGCTATCCAAAGCCCCCTCGGGCCCATATAGCTGCCCCTAAAGAATACCTACCACTGGGACTAGAATGAAAATCCAGGCCCAGGTTTTAACCATCTAAGTTTCACAACAGACCGAACAAATCGGACCAAAACCTTAAAAGGACACAGCTTAAGATCCTCTACCGACATCCTATTCCGGCCGAAGGTCCTAAACCTAATCTCCTCACAACCCAAACAATTCGTCATCAAATGCATGGGTGTTTCCTCCTCAGTTTCACAAACTCTACAAAAAGGGTCAGGCACAAGTCCCATTATATAGAGATGTCTCCTTAAACCACAATGCCCAGTGAGGAATCCAACCAGATACCTGAGGGAGGTCCGTGAAAGACATCGGACCCCACTACTCAAAGCTCCGTCCGGGCCCCCAATGAGCATTTTAGACTGCCGACAACCCACTGCACTCATCCATAAGGATGAGTGCTGTGAGGTCATCCACGTCTGAAAGCCCGACAAACATGTGTCAGAAGACACACCAACAGCAGGCTCTGGACCAATGAAAGGGATCGAGGCACCTAATTTGGCAAACCTATCCACCTCCTCATTCCCAAAAATTCCCATATGACCTGGAACCCAGACCAGAAGCACATCCTTTAATGAAAGAAGATCTTCCAGTCTTCTAGAACATTCCAACACCAATCTGGAAGTGAAGACACATGAAGTAACGCCCTTCAACGCAGCCTGGCTATCCGAGCAGATACAAACACCTTTTAAATTAGTGTTACGCACCCTCTCATCCAAAATACAGCAAAGAATTGCATAAACCTCAGCCTGGAAAACGGTGGCCCACTCACCAAGAGGCGCTACCAAATGATCTCCCGTCTCAAAATAGACGGCAGCCCCAGACCTACCATCCATCCTGGAACCGTCCGTGTAGCATCGGAGATAGTTCTCCGGAATCACACCAGACGGACCCAGGGTTAACCAATCTTCCCTAGAAGGCAACCTAACCCTGTAGGAATGACCAAAGACAAAAGTCTTCAAATTCCTATCAGAAGGGAAACCTGTAATGGGAATCCTTAAAAGCATCTCACGATAAATGGTAGAATGACCATATCGCTTACCCTGCCAAAAACCTGCCTGTTTAATTCTATAACAGGCTTTCATTGCCTGGTTTTTCACCTCCACAAAAAGAGGTGGAATCCCTAACAAAGTCTCCAGAGATGCGGTCGGTGTCGTCCGAAACGCTCCAGTCACCGCCAGACAAGCCAAGCGTTGGACTTCTTCCAACAGCTGCCTAGCAGATCGTGTTTCAATGCGACGCCACCACACCAAAGCCGCATATACCAATCTAGGTTTAATGACCATACAATAAATCCAGAACATCATCTTGGGAGTGATTCCCCATTTCTTACCTACAACTCTTCGACATTGCCAAAAGGAGATTATCGCCTTTTGATGTTGTGTCTTAACATGTTCCGACCAGTTCAATTTACTGTCGAGAACTACTCCAAGGAACTTCACTGATTTGCTAACCTGTATGGAAGTACCTAACAACCTAGGAGGTGTAAAACCTACTATCTTCCTTCTATGAGTAAATAGCATTGCCTGGGTCTTAATAGGATTAATAGAAAGACCCTTATCCTGTGTCCAACAATACACCATGTTAAGGGCGCTTTGCATTAGGTCCGAAATAGTGGACAAACAGCGCCCTAACAATAAAATAACACCATCATCGGCATATGCTTGCACATAAAATCCCGATGAATTCATCCTATCCAAAAGGTCATCCATGACGACGCACCACAACTTAGGTGAGAGACAACTCCCTTGAGGGCAACCTCTCCCCATTACAGATAAATAATAATAATAATAATAGTCTCAAATCTGACTCAGGATTTCCTAGTGTTTTGTTACAGACAGTCATGTAAGAGTTTGACATCTGACTTTTTCTAATCAGATTACTTCAAAGCAAAGTTGTAGAATGACCCAGGGGATTTTATTAAAGAAAACTTTTAAAAGACATAATTCCTTTAAGAGAATAACACAAATTACATGTTCCTATTTGTATAAAAGTGTTGTTTATGCTTAAAGTTCTTCAGTTAAATTATTCAGTTTATTCATATTTGCAAAGGAAATCATAGAGCCCTTGCAGCCTTTATTAACTAACAATAGCCTCAAATAGATTATTAGATAATCTAATTATACTGAATAGTAAAGAATAACACATATGATTTAATTCCAAAATTTTTCATATAAATAATTTAATTTTAATATTAAATTAAAATATTTTGAATACCTCTGGTGTAGTTGAAAGTCAGCGGTCGCAGGGATGTCTATGGAGAGCAATGGAAGATGAAGAGACCGTAGGGCCTCCTCTGGCCGTCACATTACTTTCTGTACTGGAATCTTTATTATTGTTCACAGTTTCCACTTTGGCACCTTTACGAGTTTCAGTATCTGATGCTCGATGTGATTTCATATGTGCGCTTCTACTTTTCACTTTATTGAAAATCCTGTGAAATAAAATTGAAAACAAATATTTTACAAATGTTTACAATTCGTATAATAAAATAAAATGTAGAAGGTAGCAAATAATTACTGAGAATAAAAGAATTAAAATTAGTGGTCAGCTTTAATTTGGACAAATTTGAAAATATTAAGGTTTTTGTTGGTTTTTTTTTTTTTGTTATATTGATATACTAATGTAACATAGATTTTACTATTTAGTATCTACTTCAGGGAAATTAAACTTTGTTAAAATTCGTATGCCACCGCATCAGAGGTAAAGCTAAGAGACAGCCCTTTCAAAATAAAAAAAAAAAATGATTATAATTACAATACGTATTTTTATTCTGGCTCCATTGTAGTAAAGAATTTTTTAATTATGAACATTTTTTTATTATCTGAAAATTTAGTTAACAATATTGGTTTATGATAATTAAAAAAAAAAAAGTTAAATCAACGATACTATTGTGGGACTTTAGTGTCATATCATATTTAGGGTTCCTACGTAATAAGAGATGCAGGATTTTGGAAAGGTCTTTGTGTCCTTGCTTCATAATCACAGTACGTGGAATGTTTACCTAATTTCTGGACATGGCCTAGCAAAGTCTTGGCTGTCACCAATGAACTCTCCTGTAGATGTAGATTTACAGAGGGAATAGCCACAGAACCAAATCTACTACTACTAGATCTATAATGGCTCACATGGACAATAGCTACTATTGTCCAGTCCATGCCTAGAAATTAGGAAAATTATGCTAGTATTAAAGGCGTTCGTATATAGAATGATGTGCTCTATAAAGTGTACAGTGTGTAATTGGAGTATATTTAGTGGTAAAAGGGAAGAAAACAGCTAAGTGGTTAGCGTACTGGACTCCCATGCGGAGGTTCCGGGTTCGAGTCCAGCTGTGCTACCTTTAGATTTTTTTCTTCCAAGGAGCCTCTACAGCACACCCCAGTGATGGACAGTGTTGTCTCTAACGAGAAGGCCGGTAGTGCACTGAGACGGCTCCGGGAGCCAATGACCATAGATGTTGACACGCCTTAAATTAAAAAAAAAAAAAAAAAAATTTGGTGGCAAACTGGAGTTTATCGTACGTATAATAAAAAACCGTTGCAAACGATTTTTTCTGCAGGCTTAATTAATAGTGTGCCAGTTGTTATGAATATCAGTGTACGTGTAGTTCATGTTGTTAGGTTGAAATATTCCCAGGGTTATACACGATCCTTGAAGAACTGGCCAGTCCCAGTAGACCAGTTTTTTTTTTTCCGCGGTTCTGACGCAACTTTCCAGACAAGCAAAATTCGGTTGTAATGATTGTCGGGACATGTGGGGATTAGAGGAAATGAAACAGCGGACCAACTGGCCAAGGATTGGGGCGAATATTCCGTTTTGTGGTCCAGAACCTGTCCTAAGGATAACCAAAGGGATAGTACGTGCATCTTTCAGAGATTGGCTCCGGAAGGGGCACAACATAATCTGGAAATTAAGTCCAGGAGCTAAACACAACAAGATGCTGTTGCCCAGCTGTGTATGAAGAGAACTAAAGAGACCCTGTGCTTAGAAAGAAACCAGATTAATCTAGTGACAGACCTTTTCAAGGGGCACAGTTAAGTTCAAGAAACACTTACACAAGGTGGTTATAATTAACTCGGAACCTTTGTGTAGATTATGTTAGGAAGAGGAAACGGCCTCATATCTTTTGTTCGATTATGTTACAAATCGCCAAATTGCGCTATGAAATCTTTGGCACATTAAGACCAGAGGAGATTATAGCGCAAAAAATGGTGGTTGGGAAAGCTCTCAACCTCATGAAGAGAAGAGATTTCTCATACTAGACCTACAGGGGTTGGCACAACAAGCTTCTACTTACTACTGGTTACAGTGGCTGGGATCATGATCCACCCCATATTCAATCTAATCTAATCGCAAACGGATATTATTGTCAAAACATAATCACTGTCTTATGCGACAACAATGGCGCCTCTATGAGTCGAAAGACAGCGGATGTCACGAAAATCATGTATTCAGATTTCTTTAATCACTATCGTAGTTTTATATTTTAAGTGTGACCCAAGTAAATTTTTTTTTTCTTCCAGTATAATCTAGTAAATCTTAAAGATTAGATACCCTTAGCCTAGTGTACCTATTTATGGCAGGGGCATACAGATCAACTAGGTCAATTCATAAAGTGTATGCACACGATTAACTATTTTGTTGGTGACTTTAGATAAATCCCAATGGTGGAAGCAAAGGAAGATTTATAGAACACCCAAAATTTTGATAAACTAATAAAAAAATCAGCCATTAAAATATTTTTTTCAGCAATAAAATCATAATATGTTCACTTATTTTTATTTATTTATTTTTATTTTAGGAAATGCTATCTGTGTAGACACATATTTATTTCTTATAATGCTTGCAAAATAAATGATGAGTTCCCGAAAGAAATGTTTAATCCCCTTCTGTTTAAAAAAAAATATTTCTGCATCCGTGGTGTGAAACACTGTCATGACTTTCTCTTAATTATTACAATTCTAATAATTGACAAATTTTGTATAAACTAAAAATGTTTAATTAATAAATGTATGATTGGGCTTGTATTACATATAAATAAAGGTGGAGATGGTTGGGGATTATATTTATAGTTTTTTTTTTTTTGACATTTATCTGAATATGACTCACATTGTATGACAGCACCCTCTGTCTCAACCTCTTAGTAAAGCTTGTAACGGTAGTTTAAATTGAAGCCTAACACACAATTACCCAGAAACCCGCAAAAAAAAAAAAATTCTTCCATACACAAGTTTCAAATTAAGTGATGAAAATTAAAAGAAAAAAATGGTTAAGATTTCCTTTTAATTTTTTTTGAGCAAAATGGCCAAAATGCTAAGAAGAAAATCTGAATATAAAAAAAAAAAAAAACTAAATTTGAAATAAATATTTTTTTATATTTTATTTGTATTTAAAGGGCCAAGAGAAAACTGGCTGGAAATAATGTGGATTGTCCCAAGCAAACCAGTGTAGGGTCATACATATTTTCACCCAAAATTACATAATAATACAGATAATAAACATAATAATTTACTTATACGATTACTTGTTAAACATTTATAAACATGCGATTTATTTACAAAAAAAAAAAAAAAAAATATTATAGTGTCACATTGTAAAACAATACCTTAAATACTATAATAATATGATTTGAAAAATCAAACAAACCCAGTGCTTATACCATTTTGGGCCATCACACATCAAATAAGCGGACGTATATGGGTTACTAATGGTTTCAGATTTATCAGATTTATTTTTACATGTAATGTTATTTTTTTACTGATACTCACCTAATATTCAATTCATTAAGAGTCGGCCTCTAACAGCGGTTCAATAATATTGTCACATCATAATTGACAATAGAACCATCATACTCGTGCTAACCAATCACATACGTATTAACTTACACGTCAATATTATTGAGTAACGAAGTTTTGTGATTGTTAGCACAGTATGATGGTTATAATTGTCCATCTGTGATATTGACAATATTATTGACCGTGTAGAGGCCGCTATACATATCTTCTCAAAACAGATTGTCATATAATCATTTTTCTCTAAATTTTAAGCACTTGTTTAGGGTGATAAAATACATATTTTTCAAAATGGTTTTTAAATCGTCAGATCTTAAAATTATAATGAAATATTTATACGGCAATGGCCAGAGGAGTTTTTAAATAAAAAATAATTCTTTGTTGCTCTATGTTTTCGGGAACCTATGTTTTCGGGAACCATTGGTGCCCTTCTTTAGGGCCACATCCAAAATTTATTAGTAAAAAGGCACATTATTGTAGTGAAGAAAAAGTGCATAGATTTATAACAAATAAAAGACAAATTTAAATTAAAGAAATATAAAGATAAAAATAACTTTAGGGTAGGAGAGAGGTGTACGTTACATTTTAACCGCTTACCCCAACCATTCAAAAACGTCTTCTGTCCAAATCCTTACAAATTCATCTCCATCCGAACTCTATCAATTTTAAAAAAAGATAAAGAAATCATAACTTTAACTTATAATAAATATTTTTCTAACGCTAAAAAAGACATTCGCCAGTAATTTGTACTTCCAAATTTGAAATTGCCGCGCCTCACTACAAACATTTTTCTTATCCCTCCCGCCATTTAACAGTTTTTTTTTTTTAAATTTAAAAAATATTCTCCCTTCATTTCAATGTCAACGTTCTCAACGTACACTCCTCACCAACCCTTTTTCTTTAACT
>JAAEAF010003821.1:0-22696 GCA_011037195.1 Triatoma infestans | reverse complement strand
CTCCTTACCAACAATATGAGTAAGTACCTCCTTACCAACAATATGAGTCATAACCTCCTTACCAACAATATGAGTAAGTACCTCCTTACCAACAATATGAGTAAGTACCTCCTTACCAACAATATGAGTCAGTAACCTCCTTACCAACAATATGAGTCAGTAAAATAAAAGTATTCATCAAACTCTCCATTCTGGTTGGCAGATTCTAATCGAAAAATAAAGGGAATTTCAGACTGCCTTCACTCGTGAATGCCTTTACGTGTATTATGTTCCAGGACTGCTCCCTGTAATATGTACTGAGTGAATACTAAAAATTGGTCCCTCTTGGACCGTTCATTTTACTACGAATTAAAATTTGCAATGAAGTGTGTATATGCCATTTGGAGTATAGATCAATATGCTCACAACCATGATGTGGATATTAACAGATTTAATGCACGCTCTCTCTCCAGGCTGTCCAATTAAATCATTATTATATCATAAAGTATTAATTAGTTTACACAACCTAATTAAATTAATTAGAGTTAAATTAATGAACAGACTGGAGCAGTAATGCATTGACCTAATGTTGTATGGTTTAGGTTAATTCTGTTTTTCTCTCTGGCTACTTAGGTTCTACGGAATTTCAAGCCCCACATCGGCACCATACAGAGCACAGCGGGAGATCTTATAGAACCTTACATTGATTTGTTAACAAATAACATGTTAGTCTTCTATTCGATTACAATCAACTCAAATGGATAAATTCAATAGATCAATGAGTTTTTGTTGGGAATTCATGTTTCGATATTTGTTGAGTTATGAAAAATCTGATGTAAATCACAAACACATACCCACGATTTCCCATTCTAGAATTATTTTAAAACGGTTAGGCCTTAAATGAAAGAAACTCCAGGAAACCCTTATAATATCAGTTTTTACTTTCTTTTAGTGCTTGTTAACAGGAAGTATTGCGATCGAGTCAGATTTTCGAAATTGTGTTTTCACCAGAAAAACATGTTTTCGAGGATCCATAAAAAGAGGTTTTAGAAATCGGACCATGAGTGCGTACGCGCGTAAATGTATATATACGTGTGTCTATATATTATCACTCAAAAAACGGAAAAAACAGAAAGCTGAAACTTAGTATTTCGTTAACCAGATGGGAGGCGCGACAATAAGGTTTTAGGCAAAATCGTATAGACCGGATGTGCGACCATTTTGCTGATTAGCTTTTGTTCAGTTTATTACTTCCTCTTACTCCTAGTAAGAGCGATAATCATAGATAGTTCAAGCATGACATTCCGTTTGGTTATCAACATGATACAACAAGCTTAACAACATGACATTCCGTTTGGTTATCAACATGAGATCCACAGGAAACTCCACTTGAGAAAATCCTCAGTCGGCAGTACCACCTTACTGAAGAATTTTCTTTAAACATGATATATCAATCACAAATAAGAGCTTATGAACTTTTATTTGCAAGTACTTCTACGATTGAGGGGGCTTTTAGGAGACAGTTTGGGTTTATGTTTCCCTGTCAAGTGCTAGTTCATTTAAGGGGATTTTGCTGACGAGATGAAGTTATGCTCTGCAGCTCTGCTCCAAAAAATAGTCTACAATAATAATATTGAAGATCGCTAAGCATCTAGTAAGAACTGTAAATGTGAAGAGAATTTGTCATTTACAATTGTGTACATTGGGATAAGAGGAAATCGTATGTCTATCTTGCCAGATTTATAATTATGAAGGTACTGGATTCAAAACGGATATGAAGATTGAATAACTGATGAAAACTATAAACCATCATCTAACTAATACATCAATATATATATATATGTGAGTGTGTGTTTTGTGTCAATGTTTTACGCCATCAATTGTAAACTTGGAGCATTATAACTAATCTGTAATTAGTATACTTGTGGGAAACTTAATAACTTATTACAAACCTTTTGCTCTGCTACAATAATATTTGTTGTAGCCTTTATGCAAATATTATATACATATATATAAATTATTTACTTAAAGTTACTAATAAATTTCTGTATTTATCACTAATTAGTTTCATAGATTATTAGAAGTGTCTATACGTCATGTAACTTTTGTAGAAATCTTTGAGTGGTGAAATATGATGAACATCCGCTGATCGTCTGCCTTATCCTCCCCATTCACTTCGTCTCCCCACCAATTGTTGCAGTCAGAAGTAAATCAGTCAGAGGAAATTATAACTCCCGAAAATCCCCAAAAAGGAATTTTCCCGGAAAAATGTTTCAAATACAAGTTACAGTGCTTTACCTATAATAAGTCTACTAACTTTAAAGAAAATCGTTGGAGCCGTTTTTGGAGAAAATCGCAAAGAAGTAAAAATCCATTCAATATAGCAGTACTTCCGGTCGACCGAATTTGACCAAAACCTTATTATCAGATCCTCTGGTGGAATTTAAACGAATATTAAGTTGGAAATAACACTGACTTTCCGTTTTTATGCTGATAATCCAACATACAAAAAGTGACCAATTTCTCAAAAACAACTTCTAGGGGACCTCAAAATGTGTATTCCTGGTGAAAAGTCGATGCTGCAAATTTGACACGATCACAATACTCCTATTGCACGCGCACAGAAAGTGAAACTAGAAATCATAAATTAAGTAAATCTGTAATACTTTGCAAAAGCCACCTATTAAAGCACCTATGGCCTCGTGACATCCTGCATTGAGAACCACATTTTGCAGAGATACTAACGGTTAATTTCTCCACATACTTTTCACGTGATGCATTTAGTTTATCATACATACTGGCTTGTTGTACAATATCCAGTGGCAGATAAATGAATGAAGGGAAAACAAAATTAGAAAAAATTTTCTAGATTATCTAAATGTTTTTATATGTTCTTAAATATTTTGAAAACGGTTCGTCATAGCTAAATTTGGCCTTCTCTCGACCCCTCATTGGGGGGGAGAAGTATCTTTTATTCACGATATTAAAAATAATAGGAGGGACGTTAGTCCACATTCCAAACCAGTTTTAGACATTTTAAAATATCATTATATGATAACCATATTAACAGTTGTGCGTCGAGTGTTTTTGGAAATAAATGATTAGCTGAGTTAGTTGTTTTAAAGGAAGAATAGCGAGCAAACAAGTAAATATGAATAATCAACTGTAAACGGCCTATTTTATATGTAGATACTTATTTCAATCTATATCGATAACTGAAAATTGAGAAATATACAAATTCATTCATTTTAGCGGTTCAGCCAACTTTGTATTTAATCAAATTACGTTATATTTAAAAAAAAAAAATATATAAAAAAATGGATTGTCAGTGTTATTTTATAATTTCTTTGTGTTATTTTTATTGTTTTAGTTATTTTTCCAACTGTAGGTTGGCAACACTGTTTCTAGATATAAGTTGCTTTGACAATAAGTACAGACAGAGAAGTTTAGAGAACAAGCCTGGCTAAGGTATTTAATTGTATTACAGACAAACTAGTGGCAACACTGCGCCAAGAATTGAATTATGTGGACAATGTTACAAACTAATAGAACTGTATTTACTGCACACTGGAGTAGAAATCTTTCAGACATTTATGAATAGTTTGTAAACATTTACACATACTATATAATTTAGTAACCTAACGTTATGAAGTATATTTATGTATATTTATTTATATGGTTCATACTTTTTAGTTTAATAAGAGACAGGATTGCGATCGTGCCAAACTTTCTAAATTGAGTTTTCACCTCAATATCTTTTGGTGTCCCCTAAATACGAAAAGAATGTTTTTACCGAATTGTCTATATATAATGTTATAATTGTCCATATATATATATATATATATAAAACTGAAAATAGCAATTTTTTTCAGTTTTTTCAATTTTCTTGAAAACAGCTCCAAAAATTTTCTTTAAACCACATATACTAGCTACACAAATAAATCCTATCTCATTTATTTGGGACTTTTCCCCGAGAATGTTGATTTTGGGGGGTGGGGGGGTTCGCTTTCCTCTAAATAAGTACCGCTTCAGTATAATATATGGTTTTATCACCTATATAATATTAATATACATTAGAATTATTGATTGAATTCTAAATTTGAAGAAAATCGGTTAACCGGAAGTGCGACTGTACAGAATAGGTTTTCGAGTTTTTTGGATTTTCTCGAAAACGGTTTCAATGATTTTCTTTAAACTTGAAATACTTTCTGCGTATATAGAAACATATCACTTATTTGTAACTTTTTTCTGACAAAATTGAATTTTTGAAGGATATTGTTGTGGGGGGGGGGGCTGCCGTTATTAAAATTACATTTCCTCAAGTTTTGTTGGTTTGATCAACAATTGAGCACTCCACATAAAGCCGTTCAGGAAATCAAGAAATTTTTTGATTGATCACTTTTTTTAATCAAGAAAATTTCTTGATTAATTTGTAATAATTAGGGTAAGAGGAAGTAAGTGTGAGTGTTTCACACTAGATTTTTTTTTTTTTTAGCTTGCGGGCATTTCATATCTGTTCGTTTCCAATTAATAAGGTAATTGGAAAATCGGGCATTAATCAGTATGGAGTGTTCATAATAACTTTGTACAAACATCCCTCATTGTAATCACAAATTAAATGCTATAATTTTGTTTTGATTATTGAACTTAAAAGCTTTTACGAAATATGATGGTTGGAATTAAATGACATACAGTCCTAACATATTGTAGTGTCATTTAATTCCAATTATCATATTTTGTAAAAGTTAAGTTCAATAAACAAAACAAAGTTATAGTGTAATAGATGGGTGAGGTCCAAGTGTGTAATATATTGTAATATATTCAGAAAAATACGAAAAGAAGGCCGAAAAGACTTGCAACAACTGGCTGGAGTTTGAAAAGAAGAAGTTAGCGGTTCTAGAAAGCAACGTGTCTAACAAAATGCAAAAATAACAAGTCCCAAATTTATTATGAATGCTTGTAAAATTTTAATTCTTAACAGATCAGTTCTTAGTATAAGAGTTTTAGAAATCTTTTTGATTCAACTACAACAAAGTTCAGTAGAGCTTAAAAGCTTCTCAATTTATACATTTAAGTAAACTTTCATGATCTCAGCTACATCCATAAGAAAATATCAGAATTCCGCATTAGTTTAGAAGAAAAATTGGAAGGTGATATTTTTAACTTAATGATCAGTTACATTAAAACTGTGTGTAATAGATTCCGTAGAGAAAAGTAGACACAAAAGAAATATAATTTAATACTATCCAGAGACAAGAAAACATCCAATATAGAACATATTGCGAAAAATTCCGCCAAAAAACCGCTGTCCAATTACACAAACATTGATGTACCTCAAGATGTAGCTTTCGTACTAAACTGTAATTAATGCAAAAGACATTTCGTATTAAAACTGTAATTCTAACAAAAGACAGTTACAGTACAAACTGCAAGACTTACAAGTACTGCAAGGACAAACTGAACAAGTAACATCCTCAATTTTGAAACGAGAATCCACATAATCATACCAAAACCATTGAGATAGAAACTAATGTTACTTACAAAATAAATTGTTCAGTACATTTTTATAATGGTCACATGATAATATTTGTGAATTATTGCAGTAAATCGTTATTGCCATCAACACTTGCAACAAATAAAAACTTGTACTAAAAATTTGGCACAAAGAGCCAGAATATCGTTGTAAAGTTAACATATCGGTTTTGTTTTATAAATTTACTTTATAAATAATAAAGATAATATTTAGAGCGTCTCATTTTTATTTGTATATATTGCCTTAGAGCCGGCTGAATTCTCTGATCACACGAACGCAGTTAATTTCCTTTTACAGGGGAAGAGACACTAGAAATGACTTGTAAGGTATATATATATAGTATATAGTATATATATTTTGGAATCTTTAAAGAAGTGAAAGACCGAACTATTTCTTAGAAACATGACTGTCCACTTGCTGGTGCCCTCACAATTTTTCATTTCCGATTATAATTTATACGAGAAAATCGAACACAACAGCGGTCTTCCAGTTTTGTAGCTATACCGTCTAAGTAAAAACAAACTATACAGGGTAGAAATGAATTGGTCCTTTTTTAATTTCTTAAAAGCTACTATCGATTTTTCTTGAAAGAAAAATCGAATAAAGAACTCATTGATAGATTGAAAACTGTTAAAATATAAGATTTTCCTCACCTTCTCTCCATCTTGCTGTTCGGGTGACTTTTTTATTATTAGTGCAACACTATCTGTCGATTTTTTCCCAAGTAGGGGAGCCTACAATTAGGTAACATGATCAATATACTGAAATTCAGAGTTCACGCTAGGCTTCTCCTGACAAAACAAGTTGAAGAAATCAGTACAGCGATGTAAAAATATGAAAACCACTTTTTAAGACAAAGAAATTGAACAAAAATTTTTGATTTATTGGGGTTTGATTTTGTCGGCAAAATCGTAAGTAGGAAAAGAAATTCGCAATCTTCTTTGATAAGAGATGTAGCAAATATGCGCAAAAATTTGGGTATATACTGACCTATATTATTGTATTATTTACACACAAAAAATCGATTTTATGATAATCGAACTGATATTAATCAGCTGTATTCATTCATTTCAATCTTATTTGAACAAATCTAATAGTATTTATAACAATGTTAATTTAATGATACAATATTAATGATTTAATAATAGAATATTACTATTGGGGAAATTTATTAGCAACAATCATGCCAACCTTATTAAGTCCAACTAGGTACAACTGGCGAGTAGGTAGCGTGTGCTCTCCATTTTATGTATGAATACAGTTTTGTATTATTTATTTAAAATTTATACCATAAACTTTATAATGTAAAGTAGAAGGGTGTTGTAACTGGTAATGTTGTAACACCAGACGGGATGGTCTGCATGTGAGTAATCAGCTGATACAATCAGGTGAGCAACTAAAAACACCACCTCTTAATAACATACTAGAAAAGTTTGTGAGTAATTTTACGTACGATTTAAAATATTAATACTAATAGTTTAGAAAAAAATAATTAAATACTCCTTAAATTCATATTGATTTTCGATATCGCGAGATAAAGTAAGCAATTAACTTGGTGCATGTTTCTTATTGTTGCCTTGCAACAGTTACTAAATGTTTCAGTTCGGTATATGCTAATTATTTCAGCATCGATTATACGCTAAATGTATCTAGCGTTTTCGTCATTCTACATCCTGACACAGCATAGGAATGATTCCAAAATAGATGATACACAAAAATGAATGCCTAGCAATGCATTTTAATGGAAATGAATATATATATGTGTATGTGTGTGTGTGTGTGTGTGTGTGTGTGTGTTTTAGAACCGTATATTAATTGGCATTTGAAAGGAAAGCGATATATTGTTATAGCACCCTCAGAGAGGCCTATATATGGATAATTAGTCTATAATTAGGATGCAAAGCTTAAAAAAAATCGATAAACTTTGACGGAATGCCAGTTTCCATGTGTATCCAAACGGAATGTCAGTTATGTCCGAGTTACCAGCGATTTTTCTTTTTTTTTAGCTTGTGTTTATTGCTGAAGAAGTGTATTGCGATGGAGTCAAATTTCCGATATCAAATTTTCACTGGAAATAATGGTTCAGAGGTCTCCTGAGGCAGAAAAAGGAATTTTTAGAAAATTCAAACTGGATAATTAGTTTAAGTGCTGCCCAGGGACCGGTCAATAAGTTTTGATCAAACTCGGTCCACCGGAAGTAACACTTTTTGATTTTCACGAAAACGGCTCCAATGATTCTTCTATAAACATGTCATACTAACTATCAGTATTATTAATTAGATCTAAGATCTAACTATCAGATCTCCTCTATTTGGAACATTTTTCCGACACGATTTATTTAAGAGGGATTTTGGTAGAAGGTTGAGGTTCTGTATTTCTCTAAAGTGTTATTAAATGTGGCGTCTAAAAGTATTTAAACCTAGAGGAATATCTAGAGACTTCTTACAGTATCAGGTACCTTCTAGAGAAGATTGATCCGTCTGTTGTGATACCTGATAATTACGTCCAGTGTTTTTTTTCCCCCCTTTTTTTTTGGCATTAGCTGTTAGGCCACCACTATATTATTCTATGAATGAGAAAAATGTATTGCCAAATATCCAACATAACCCACCTCCAAACATCCAGCTACAGCACCTTTATTACTTTTCCATAATTTATACCTTGTTTATAAAGATACTCATTAATAAACCTCCTATCAGTCATTTACATTCATACATTCACACGCTTAGTTGCATTCACATCATCTTCAATTCTTATACCATTAAACACTCACATCCCAATACATACATTCGTTCAAACAATTTTCCACAACTAAAATAACAAGTACTCGGGGTGGAGTAACTCGATATTCCTCGCAACCCTAATTCCTAAACCTAAATTAAATTTGTACACTATTTACACAAGATTCACTCTCACATTCACACGTGCCGGGTTAGCCAATCCCCGCTCAGACCCGCCCCTCCAAGAGATAGTGGCTCCCAAACGTCCGGTGTTACATGAACGGTTCCAGAATGGATGGCACGCCTGAAGCACAAAACATACACAAAAACTGTCAACCTTATTAAGTTCAGAATTTCCCAGTCTTTCCCTTATTAAATTCCCGTATTAATTCTCTCCCTTATTAGGTTCTGAATTTCCCAAAATAAAAATTTCCCAGTCTACTTTGAGAAGGAGATCAGTTGGCAGTATCTGCTGGTGAATGGGCCACGGTTTTCCAGGTTAAGGTCTGTGTTATTCTTGTTGTATTTTGGATGATCGGCTATATAGCACTGATTGAAAAGGTGTTTGCCTCTGCTTGGATAGACTTGCTGCGTTGAAGGCGCTGAGTTCATATGACTTCACTTCCAGGTTTTTACTAGAATGTTCTAGAAGACTGGACGAGTTTATTCCTTGAGGGATGTACTTCTTGTCTGGTTACTAGGTCATATGGGAATTTTTGGGAATGAGGAGATAGATAAATTTGCCAAATTAGAGCTTGTTTCCCCTACATTTGACCCAGCCTACTATTGGTGTGTCTTTAGGCACAGGTCTGTCAAGCTTCCAGTCATGGATAGTTTTACAGCATTCAACCCAATGGATGAGTCCGGACCGGGCAATTATGAAAATGTTGCTGTCTTTCACGGAACTCTCTCAGGCACATGGTTGGATCCCTTACCGGGCATTATGGTTTAAGGAGACACTTATACGTAATGGGATTCATGCCAGACACCTTTTGTAGAGTTTGTGAGACAGAGGAAGAAATATACCCATCCATCTTACGACAGATTGTTTGGTCTGTGAGGAAATTAGGTTCAGGACCTTTGATCGGGACAGAATATCTATTTCCCTTTGAGGTGTTCCAATTTGTTTAAACTGAACGAAATCTTAGGTAGGTTAGATCCGGCCTCCAATCAGAATAGGAATAATAGTAATATTTATAGGCAATTGTAATGTGTATATTTGTGTGTACACCATGTGCGGGCAAGATAAAATTAAATTAAAACCAACACTGCAATATGGGTGGAATTCCAGGAACTGATGCTCTCTCAATCGTTAAGATCTTAATGTTTTCAATGACATAATAGCCGCTGAGGGAGATGGAAAGAATTCAAAATTTATCGCTTTGGTACAATCCTTGTATTTTGCAACAGAATTATTGCAATTAAATTGTCTAACCGCTGAAGTAGTACCTGTAAGATATTTCTGTGGTGTTTACCTCACATCATTATCTCGGATAAATCCATCCCTCTATTATATGCACTATAACATGTCCTGTAAAAATTTCCCAGTCCAAAGTACCCCGTCTCATTTATTATACCTTCAGAATTAACAGCCTACGGAGGAAAAGTTTAACTATAAAACTCAGTTTCTATCTTAATAGGTTACGCTATTACTTTTTTGCCTTGTTACGGTTGAATTTAAAATATTTTTCAGTTTTACTTTTTTATCTCTTTACTTCTGCCCACTTGTAAAACTTGACCCAATTATTTTTTAGGAGTGCAAAAACAATTCATTACTGCCATTTCTTTCTATGTGTTGTGTGTGTGTTTTATTTCTTGTTTCATATTTTTTTCGACAGTTTCTTTAATTAGACTTTATTTTCAATTCAAATCTTAACCTTCATCTCACTGTCTAGTATTTATAATGAATATTGTATATTGCCAACTTACTTTCGTTTGCATTTCGAGCAGACTTGCCAACCTATCCTAAATTATGGGTATTCATTACCGAGTTGGCTTTACTCCTCGTCTCTAATTATAAGTAGTTCCGGGGGGAAAGCTTCTCTTTAATGACCTTGCACACTGTTATGCAAGTTGTCCTGGTCGAGTAACTCTTGTCAACAACTGCACATAAACATACTTGTAATTTTTCTTTTAAACACATTTTCCAAGTAAATTGATTTTAGAGAGGTTGTGGGGGGGGGGGGGGACTGGAAGGGTTATGGCTTTCCTCAAAATATAATCGGTTTATTAAGTTTAGAATTCTTTCTGCTGTAATATAGACGGCGCCATCTAAATGCATATTTAAATAATAATTCCAACTTTGAAGGAAATTTGTCAATAACTATGAAAATTACTGAAAGAGAAAGTCGTGTCTTTCAGACCAGAATATTTTATTATTAATTAAAAAAAAAAAATCAGCTGTCTTATAGTGCGACAATTTAAAAGGCAGTGTAACAAAATATAATCGCCATTTACTGTCAATGAGTTTGCTGTGTTGTATCTCATTTATTTATTTAATTAATTTTTTAACAACAAAATTTTCTTTTTTTTCCTCTCGCCTGCCTCTCTCTCCCACTCTTTCTCACCGACTTCCGGCGATCCGGCCAGGCATTTTGGAAGATGTCTGAAGGTATGCTGAAACAGGTACTGTGTAAATCTGGCTCTTCGTTAGATTTACGTGTAAAAGAGGAAGACGAGCCCGGACCGTTGAGACGTGTATTCACCACGCACGCCAGACGACGGTCCAGAAAGAAACGGCAAACTGTGAAACATTCTGGTTACGCACTGGCCACCATTATGAAAGAACCACTGCGTGTAGTACACTCTGTACCACTGGGATATTCTAACTGGTTAGTTTTTATTATTTTTTAAATTTTTTTATATTATTTCAGCAAATAATTATAAATATATTTTTTTTCTATGAAAAAATATTGCTTTTTGAACCTATCAAAATCTTGTTTTAAGTCTTCAGAAAGTTATAACTTTTGACCACCAGCGGGGTTGTCATTAGATTTTCTCAACATTCAATATGGTGAACCTATGTTTTACATTTATGATTACACTTTTAGCTAATAGAAAGCTAGTGTTGCAATTATAAGTTAGTTTAACATGAAGACGATAATTTTATGTTACATACTCGTATTAGTTGGCAACCATTTACATAGAACCTTTGTTGGTATTACTGTCTGTCAAAGTGCTTTTCCGGATATTTTTTCATTTTCTTTTATCTATTGTAAAATATAGTGTTAGCAGCAAACATGTCTGTTTTTTTAATTAATTTTTCTTTGTCGGAAATACTTACTTGTCTTGAAGTCTCCTGAGTTTAAAAAAGTGATGTTTTAAAATTGGCCTTTGTGAGTATAATTATATATATACAAATTCAGCATCCATATGTTTGTGGCCGCAAAATTCGAAAAAGAGAAGATGGATTGACTTGAAATTTTTACACAACGTTGCATTTCTATATAGGAGTGTTTATATATACTTTTTACTCCGAAGTACCACGGAAACATAAAATTCCGAAAAAGGTAGCATTTGATACCACCATAGAAGCTGTGACCAACCATTCCGGTGCATTTACTTTTTGGACGTTCCAGGTGGAACTGGAAAAACGTTCTTAATTTCCTTAATCCTGGCTAAAGTCAGTTCAAATGGCCTTGAGTTTGCACTTGCTTCTTCAGGTAATGCTGCTACGTTGATGGAAGGAGGTAGAACAGCGCACTCAGCTCTTAAACTGTCACTAAAACCAAACATGTAACATTTCTAAACTTCGGGAATGGGAAAGGTCCTTCGGGCGTGCAAAATCATTGTATGGGATGATGTACAATGGCTTACTAGAAGTCATTGGAAGCATTAGACCATACATTGAAAGACTTGCGAAATAATCAGGCTCCATTTGGTGGAGCATTGGTAATACTACCCGGTGACTTCAGGCAAACGCTTCCAGTGATACCTCGCTCAACACCAGCTGATGAATTGCATCCTGCTTGAAATATTCACCTCTTTGGAGCACAGTAAAAAAAATTCATTTAACAACGAATATGAGAGTTCAACTTCAAAACAAGACTTTTTCAAGACAATTACTCAAAGTCGGTTACAGCACTGCACCTACAAATCCAGCAACAGGAAAAATCACCTTCCCATCTAATTTCTCCAACATTGTACATTCAAAAGAAGAATTAGTAGACAAAGTATTCCAAAGCATCGAAACAAATTATCAAAATCACGCATGGTTAAGCGGAAGAGCCATTCTAGCGGCTACGGCTAAAAATGTCGATGTACTCGATATGAACAACATCATTCTAGACAGACTCGCAGATGAAACAGTGACATACAAATCCATTGACTCCCTGACGGACCAAAGTGAAGTAGTGAATTTTCTAACGGAATTTCTTAATTACTCGATGTTCCCGGATTACCGCCACACATTCTAAATACCAAGATTGGAGTGCCAATTATATTACTCCGAAACATCAATCAGCCAAAGTTATGCAGTGGTACACGATTATTAGTTAAAAAATTGATGAATAATCTAATTGAAGCAACATTTCTCATTGGACCTTACTCAAGGTGAAGACGTACTACTTCCACGAATACCACTCCTTGCGTTCGACTTCAAACGACGTCAATTTTCAATACGCCTCACGTTCGCTTTGAGTATCAATAAAGCGCAAGAACAATCTTTGCAAGAGTGCGGTTTGAATTTAGAAAACGAATGCTTCTCTCATGGGCTTAACCCTAATGTCGCGTGCTGCGTGGCCATGCGATCTTTATGTTTATGCAGAAAACGGACAAGCAAAAAATGTAGTCCATTCACTAGCTTGTAACGGAAACCGTTATTAACAAGCACTTTTTTGTAGGTCTTTTTTTTCAAAAAGATAACTATTTGATAACTGTTTGCACGGTCCTGCAGGGGCGTGCAAATAGTTATCATAGTAGGGAGGACCCTGTTCTGATCGTGACCCCAATCTGATTCATGCACTTTACCAAGCTTTTGTTGAAGGCTTAAGCCTAATGTCAAATCCATTCACGACCATCATCCTCACAATCCTATGTGGTAGTCAGTGATTAAATGTGTAGCCTAACTAGCATTGTTACATACACACACACACACACACACACACACACTGTAGTCCATATGACACATTTTAAAGTGTTGATACGTATTAATTTTTTATTATTCCATTATAAAGTTTGTTTATTACATTGTATTTGGTTCTGACGACAATTTGTGAAACGGTTTGTTTCTATAACAAAAATATTAGCTGAAGAGTAGTAGATTAGTTCGAAATGAATTGTTCCACATACAAGTTGCAAAAAAGCAGTTAACCAATTTGTTATTTCCTGAAGTAAACTGGAGGAGGATATTAAGATTTTTAGTTTCTCCCACTCCTAGTGAGAGGGACTGTTGCGATGATGAAATTGAGTTTTCACCGGAAATAAATTTTGTTTTGAGGTCCACTGAGTACGTACGCGCGCGCGCGTATGTTAACATAATATCTCCAAAACGAAAAGTCTCAGGAAGCTCGAACTTGGTGTTCCGTTTCGATACTACCACCGCATCAGTCACATGAAGATTTCGGACAAAATCCATCGGAGCAGCAACGTTACCGAATTGTTTTTTTCAGTTTTTCGTGATTTCGTCAGAGGGCGTGAATTTTATGAAGAGCTCAAACTTCAATTTTTTCTTCTTTATTTTAAATATTTTTTACTTTCAATATTTTGTGTATTTTTTTATTTTCCGTAGGTCCGATGCACTGTGACCTTCATGGTCTATTGTGCTGCTTGTCGTAGGCTTGCAGACATTCTGAATAAAAAAAATTATATATTAATTCTGTTGGAACATTTAAAAAAAATCATTACCATTTCTTTTAATTGTTGCGTTTTTGCTGGCATTAGCTGATATTATTATAATAAATACAAAAACAAAATAGCTGTTACATCCAAGGGCAAGTAAAATGGCGATCCACTGCAGTAATATTTTATGTTTCAAAAGAAATTAAGCCCTTATAAATTATAAGTAGCTCTTTTAACATATTTTACACAATAAATAAGACCGTTTCCATTATTAATTACAAAAGGAATTGAATGAAAAATGAAAGAAAACCCCTCCCTAATTACAAGATACAATGGAAGTGAATTGCGTGTGTTTTAAATAGAACCCATTCGCCCGGAGGTTCCCGTTTAACGATACTGTTTGTTCCCTATTATTCAGCTCGATTTGAGGGAACAATTACGATTTTTAACCAAGGCCGCTATCTTGTACTGAATAACACATTACGTTTGCTTTAGAAGGATTATACATCTTAAGAAGGATTATACACTTTAATAATTTCAATCTCCTGCTTTTGTTAGAAAAGCATTAAGGCGGTGCCAGATTCTTCCAAATAATTGCGTTTCCCCGGAAATGAATGTTTTAAAGCACCTTGAGCTAATTGGTCGATCTAACTAGGTCAGCTCCTCCAAATATCGGTTTTTCTTGAAAAATACTTCAATTAAATTTGAGAGTACCATAGCCTTGCAAGTTTTTCTGATAGTCAAGCCTGATACTAGGCTATGGAAGCGAATTGCATGATCGAAGATTATTGGTGATGCCGAAAAGAACTGAAGTCCTTGACGAATCGCAATAGCCTGCAGGTAGGCTAGATTGGGGCACAGGACCATCTTAGTTGCCGATAGATAGGCAAAGGAGGAAGCCTCGCGGGCGACCACCGTCCATGAATCTTGACGCGGCATCTCTTACAAAACGGCCTATATTAGAAATAGTCACTTGGAAACACATTCTCAATTGGTAGGGAGTATTGCGGGTAGATACGTTTCAAGTTTAGATTGCAGACTCATACAATACAGCTCTTTTGGTAAAACGAAAAAAGGGATCATTGCCCTGGGCATGGATCTTGTTCTGGACCCACTTTGTAGGAAATTAATCCGTAAGAATAAAAACATTTCATCTTCTTGGGGAGTACGAGCATTATGCTACCGCAATCGATTGCTAAATCGTCGGCATTTCTAATTTGTTTGGAACCTGGAATCGGAGATCTCGTTCATTTCAGTTCTGGTGATTTTTAACTATAAGAGCTAATGTGAGATGTAACGTGGGGGGGGGGATGTGCTGTCGGTGGCCTAAGGCCATCTTCTTTCTCCTAGGGTGGCTCGAAATTTAGATTAGATAGAACTGCATGCAGTGCTGTGTATGTGTCTGTGTGTGATTTTCACTTAATTCCTAGTTAATCCGAGTTGAACAGTAAAGTAGCACTGCCAATTATCGGATCTTGAACTAAAGCTGCTTGTATTATACGATAATAGTACCCAAACAGATATCTACCTGGATGTTCCTGCGTCCCCCCGCCCCCCACATATTATGTTCATAAAAACTCGTATAATATAGATTATTCTTTTACAAAAAAAAAAAATTGTTTTAACGCGGTTTGCTAGGCCAACATTTAGCCGTTATTGCTAAAGCCTCTTCAGGGACGTTACACCTTAAAAGCTAATGGAGCTTTTAAGCTGCTCTACCAAAGTTCGATGCTCCATTAGCTATCAAGGTGTAACGACGCTGAAGAGAGCTCATTGCAATATGGGCATAACATCGGTTTCTAGCCAATCACTGACGCAGTCTCAACTCAGAAACTGTGTTTTCAAAAGTGATGGTATTATAATGAGATGTTTGTACGGCAGTTGCCAGAGGAGTTTTTAAAGAAAAAGAATCCTTTGTTGCTCTACGTTTCGGGTACCATTGGCAGCCTGAAGAAGGGCTGCAATGGTACCCGAAACGTCGAGCAACAAAGAATTCTTTTTCCTTAAACCTCCTCTGGCCATTGCCAGAGTATTCATGTGTATGTAGTGTTCAATATCAATATGTATTCATGTGTATATACATACATACATATATATATATATATATATATATATAAAATGTATATATATATATGCGTGTGTGCAGTGTACGTTAACATTCCAAGTAAGCTTTAAAAAAATTAGTGAAGCCTTCCTAGAAAACTGTTGCACCTCCGGTTGATGGGTACTGACTGAGAGCTTCGGAAGGATCCGATTGGGGTATCTTAAACGGAATATCTTGTTTGAGGTTCTTTATTTTGTTCACTCATGCACACACACTTCTTTAACTGTTTTTTTACTTTCTTACTGCTGGTAAGAGATAGTATTGCGTTCATGACATTTCTTCGCAGTCTCCGGATATATACGTTTTGAAGTTCCCTGAGTCAGTCAAAGTGTTTTTTTAAAATTAGTCCGCGTGAGTCTGCGTAACACAAAAACCAAAAATCACAGAAAATTTAAACTTGAGTATTAGTTTATTAGCATTGGTCTCGACAATAAAGTTTGATCAAAATCGGTCAGCCGGAAGTAACACTGTATTGACCGGATTTTCCAGTTTATTGCGATATTCTCGAAAACGGCTCCGACGATTTTCTTTAACTTGGAATATTAACTAGACACACACTAAGAGCTACAACTTTGAAACATTTCATTCATTTAAAAAGAAAATTTATTCAAGGGGTGTTTCAAAGGAGGAGTCGGGTTGAACTTTCCTCTAATGTGTTATGTTAATTTATTATACGATTCTAGCGTCCACGTTAAATATGTGGTATTAAATAAATCATAAAATTAAATATGTTAACATAACATAAAATTAAATATGTTGACATAATGCCGAGTTTGAAAAGGTCGGTTGACCGGAAGCGTGACTTTACTGAATAGGTTTTTCAGTTTTGTGTGATTGCATTAAATTAAACGTGTAATAAGGAGTATGAAGTCTAGTAGAGAAAATATACCATGAACACTATGTAGATTGCAGTAAGAGAAAGTCTGCGAATATTTTACACCAGATTTACTTTCTCCTACAAATAATAGCAAGAGGAAGTGCAGCGATCTGCCAGATTTTCGAAATTAGGTTTTCACCGGAAATACACGTTTTGCGCTTCCCTCAGTCCAAGAAAGTGGTTTTTAGAAAATGGACTGTATGTTCATTTGTGTGAGTGTGTGTGTGAGTGAGAGAGAGAGAGCGAGAGAGAGAAGAATCTCAACAACGAAAAGTCGCAGGAAGCTTAAACTTGGTATTCCGTTTAGGTACTACCCCCGCATCAGACACGAAGATTTCGGGAAAAGTCCATCAACCGGAAGTGCCACTTTACTGAATGATTTTTACAGGTTTTTATGACTTTCTCGGAAACGGCTCCAACGATTTCCTTTAAACTTAATGTGACAACTCACATACTAAGAGCTATAAGTTTTACTTGAAACATTTCTCCGGAACAATTTATTTAAGGCACTTTTGGGGGAGGGGTGGGGTTAGGTCTTCTAAAGTGCTATTACAGTTTACTACACAATTCACTCATCTAAATAGTATTAATTAAAATTAAATATGCTGTCGAAATCCCGAGTTTGAAGAAAGTGCGCTTTACTGAAAGTAGTTTTCATTCTTCTACTATTTTCTCTAAAACACTTGCAACGATTTTCTTTGAACTTGGTACATCAACTGCACGTACACAGCTACACGTACAGCTGCACACGTACATCAACTGCACTACACAGCTACACGTACAGCTGCACACGTACACAGCTACACGTACAGCTGCACACGTACACAGCGACATCTTATTTGAAACATTTTTCCAGGAAAATTCATTTAAGGGCACTTTTGGGCAGGGTAGGAGTTATGTTTTCCTCTAATGTGTTATTTCAGTTCAAGAATGTGCTATGCAATTCTGTCAACTAAATAATATTAATTAAAGTTGTATAAGTGGCCAAAAAACGATTTGCGCGGAAGTGCGACTTTACTGAATAGGTTTTCCAGTTTTTTTGTGATTATCTCCGTAAAATGAAGGTGGTTTTAGACACTAATAAGAATTTGAAGTGTGAAGAAAATTGGCCATTTCGCAGTAAGAGAAAGTCGTGTGAGTGTTTCCCACCAGATATTTTTATATTATAGATTAATTTTTCTTTTTTGATGTCAAAAAGCGAAATTCATCGTGTGGCTGAAAAAATAGCTTTTTCCATAAAAGAAATCGTTTTCTCACAGTCAGAGAATACTGACATTCAACCATAACGTTAACAGGATATATTAATTATCAAACCTGTAACTGTGTGTTATGATTTCCTTTTAATTAGAATATAGTTTCAGACGGCCCTTCAGTTTATTGGAATGAAAGTCTGAGCAAGAAACTGACCGAAAAACTGAACTGAAGGTGTGTGGTCTAGCTGAATATTTTTTATCAGCTCATCAGTTTTTATGACAGTTCCGTCGAATTTGGTCGTGAATGCGCTTGCATGAGTGTTCTATGGTATTATTGATTAAAACAATGAGCCAGTACAAAGTAGAAGGTTGTTGTATGTTAGCTGCTGGGCTGAAAAAAGAAGAAAAAACGGAAAGAATGGAGTAAACAGTAGTACTCAGGTCAGAGACGTCTTGGACAACCAGGTATATAGACGTCGTCAGGAGAAGTTCCAGACCGTTTGGAGTCGTTCACTTTTTTAACTCTTTTCTGAACGTAGAACGAAGGTATTCATTTTGTTAACAACACTTTCTCTCGGGGCGTCAGGTTTAATTGGTCACAGTTTTTTAATGAGGCTGTCATACGCTTCGGCCTTCTTCACTCTGTTGAAGTAAAACCGATTTTCGGTGCCCCATAGCTCTGGCAACGAACGATAAACCTCTATGAAAGATAAAGTTGCCTCTTTTTTTGTAAGTTGGGGGTCTTTCCATGATGGAGAACAAACTATAACTGACGGATCCGTCCGAGCACCTATGTGAACTGCGCAGTTCTGGTTGAAAAGAGGACCTAGATGGTCAGATCTAGTACCTGCGTTATTATCTGCGCAAACTGCAGATCACTCAGTTTATCGCTCAGACATGACGTCACACGTGACAATCGTTGCGATAAACTGAAGGTGTATGGGCCACTTTAGAATGTATGTATATTTCTCTAAACTTGAGAGTTTTTGTATTGATCACATAATACATGTTTCGGTTGAATTTTTTAAGAATGTTATTAGATCTATTCATTTTTTTTCCACGCATGACTTTGGCCATTCTACGTCGCTCGACCCAGTATAAAGGCAGCGCTGGCGACTAATGTTGTTTATTTAGTTAGATACCGAGGGTGCACGTGAGAACAATCACGGACGCGAACAACTACACCCTTCCCCATTAAAATACAATTTTTTACAATTGAGAAAGTGGCTATACTATGCGATTGGGATAAAAGAGAGGTCATCGAGATAATCTCGTAAGAAAAATGGCCAAAAATAAATAATCATCCTCAGTTGGAGAGACTTAAACTATCAAAAAGTCGAAGCAGAAGGGCGCAAGAGATTTTAGAAAGAGAATAGGAAGAAGAAAGAAAAAAAAGTAAATCATGTTTGGAACACAAGACTTTCTTCTACGGCCACATTTCTACATTTCTAATTGGCGATTCCTCTCCAAACTTGTTATTTTTATTACACGTTTAACTGGTCTTAGAGATATGTATATTATTATTATTCACAGAAGGGGAGGGCAAACCCTACGCTATCCAAAGCCTCCCAGGGCCCATATAGCTACCCCTAAAGAATAACAACCACTGGGACTAGATCGAAAATCCAGGCCCAGGTTTTAACCATCTAAGTTTCACCACAGACGGAACGAATCGGACCAAAACCTTAAAAAGGCACAGCTTAAGATTCTCTACCGATATCCTACTCCGGCCGAAGGTCCTAAACCTAATCTCCTCACAACCCAAACAATTCGTCATCAGATGCATGGGTGTTTCCTCCTCAGTCTCACAAACTCTACAAAAGGGGTCAGGCACGAGTCCCATTGTATAGAGATGTCTCCTTAAACCACAATGCCCAGTGAGGAATCCAACCAGATGCCTGAGGGAAGTCCGTGAAAGACATCGGACCCCGCTACTCAAAGCTCCGTCCGGGCCCCAATGAGCATTTTAGACTGCCGACAACCCACTGCACTCATCCTTATGGATGAGTGCTGTGAGGTCATCCACGTCTGAAAGCCCGTCAAACATGTGCCAGAAGACACACCAACAGCAGGCTCTGGACCAATGAAAGGGAGAGAGGCACCTAATTTGGCAAACCTATCCACCTCCTCATTTCCTCATTCCCAAAGATTCCCATATGACCTGGAAGACCAGAAGCACATCCTTTAATGAAGAAAGATCTTCCAGTCTTTTAGAACATTCCAACACCAATCTGGAAGTGAAGACACATGAATTAAGCGCCTTCAACGCAGCCTGGCTGTCCGAGCAGATACAAACACCTTTTAAATTAGTGTTACGCACCCTCTCATCCAAATACAGCAAAGAATTGCATAAACCTCAACCTGGAAAATGGTGGCCCACTCACCAAGAGGCGCTACCAAATGATCTCCCGTCTCAAAATAGACGGCAGCCCCAGACCTACCATTCATCCTGGAACCGTCCGTGTAGCATCGGAGATAATTCTCAGGAATCACACCAGACGGACCTAGGGTTAACCAATCTTCCCTAGAAGGCAACCTAACCCTGTAGGAATGACCAAAGACAAAAGTCTTCAAATTCCTATCAGAAGGGAAACCTGTAATGGGAATCCTTAAAAGCATCTCACGATAAATGGTAGAATCACCATATCGCTTACCCTGCCAAAAACCTGCCTGTTTAATTCTATAGCAGGCTTTCATTGCCTGGTTTTTCACCTCCACAAAGAGAGGTGAAATCCCTAACAAAGTCTCCATAGATGCTGTCGGTGTAGTCCGAAACGCACCAGTCACCGCCAGACAAGCCAAACGTTGGATTTCTTACAACAGCTGCCTAGCGGATCGTGTTTCAATGCGACGCCACCACACCAAAGCCACATATACCAATCTAGGTTTAATGACCATGCAATAAATCCAGAACATCATCTTGGGAGTGATCCCCCAGTTCTTACCTACAAGAGATATGTATGAATATGCACCTGGTAGATCTTTCTAGGATATAATAGCTGCTAGTCTGAATGACATTTATAGATTATCAGTACCCAGCAACTCTTATACTGGCGGTGTGGCATAAACGTTCTAATTCTCAGAATTCCATAAATTCTATTTTTTAAATAAAAGTGATAGGTTTGTATTCTGTATTAGTGCACATGTTTAAAATCCGTTCAAGCCGTTTTTGAGAAAATAAAAAAAACTTCAGAAAGATATTCTGAGTAATACTTGCCGAGCTGTATTTGGCAGATCTAGATGAATCTTTTTTATAAACGTAAATTTCTAATAAAAAAGAAATGTAGAATATTTTAAAGTGTAAGAAGAAGTAAAAACTGAAAATATTAAAAAAAAAGATTTGCTTCTTTGTTTGGTCACTAGGTCCATCTCTCAGGGCAACGGCCCTTTAGTACCCGATGAAACTTAATTAGTACATCAATCCATATTAAGAGCTGTCTTTCCTCTATTCCTTGTGCTATCAATAGGGATCCATTCCGTTGGCCTTCTCTGTCCCAATAGCCTTACTTCCTGCTTGCCCGTTTCCATTTAAATAATAAGGCTTCTTTTACCAAATCTGCCACTTTGGTTTTCCTTCTAATTACCGAATTTTTAAATTTATAAAAAATTTTATTTGATTTATTTATGGGTGATACCTCGTTATCTATTACAATACTCGACACGATTACAATACTTCCTTCAACAGCCGATAGAGTAATTAATAATATACTAGATACTAATCAGTATGGTAATTCTCTCTTAACGCAATCTTAGTTTAGAAATATATAGTACCAACTAATTTATAATTATTATTTATATTTTAAAAAAGGACATTTTTATCATATTACGCGGATTGAACATTCATCTAGCGGTATATAGACTTAGCATGATGTATAGTACAGCAGTGCACTCTAGTAGCGGCTACACCTAACTAACCAAAAATTATGTATACTTGGTTAAATAAACCAGATAATAAAAATAACTCTGTAATATTACTACTACTTTATTATAGTGTTGTTATAGAAATATTATCATTGTAATAATATCATAATTTGACAGTAATTATTGGGAACTATATCAGTTAACTGTATTGTGAGTGTCAACTGACAGACCAGACTGTTTATACAGCAAAGGGAAGTGTGAGATTCGTATAATTTGTTATGGATCTGAAAATGATGAAGAAATATTTGTAAAGGAGTGTGATGGATAGGGCTTGAAGAAATTTGATCTCGACTCGTTGGTATTGTCCGTCCGTATGTCACTCCTTACGTATATGATAGATCAATCCCGTACAACTATATAAACAAAACAGATGAGAATAATGAGGTTCGGGTTTAAAAAATAAAATAATCTGGTGTCATATACTCACACAACTCTCACTTACTGCAGTAAGTAAAATTGTGATTGACAAATGCTATAGTTAGTATTCCAGATTTAATGAAATTCGTCGGTGTTTTTTGGTGAAAATCGCAAGAACTGTTCAGTTAAAACGCACTTCCGGTTTACTAATTTCCTTGAAACTTGGCATTTTGG
>JAAEAF010003820.1:0-62663 GCA_011037195.1 Triatoma infestans | reverse complement strand
AAAAATTTCAACCACAGCTATAAAAAATCTGGTATTAAACAAACCACTTTCTCTTACTGCAGTGAGAACACAATAAAAAATGGATAAATTTTCATTAAACTTTTGAAATTTTTTTTCAGAGCTCTAAATATATAAGAGGGGCATTAAACATATTGGTAGTCACCCTTGGCTCAGGTAGTCACTTCAATGTAGTTACATTGTGGTCTAGAAGGCAGCGTTATTACCATTTAAGGAACTCAAATAACATTTGAAATTCAACGCCACAAATTCCACAGTACGCCCTAACAATCTGTTTTTCCCGTTGCTATGCAGCCTTTAGATTTTCTCTTCCTGCAGCATCTACAGCTAACTGCCCAGTGATGAGCAGAGAGCTGCAGAGGCTCCGGGGGGGCACGATAGATCTTTCAAGTTGAAGTGCAATTTCCCCCATAACAAACTAATTACCCCCCTCTAAACCAAAGCGCGCACACACACACACACACACACACACACACACACACAACACACACATGCAGACCATTCGCTACTCAGGGGATCTCGAAACACGCATTTCCGGTGGCAACCAATGACTCGAACTTTCTCTTACTGCAGTTTACCAAATTGTAATCGGCATATTGTATAGTTAGTATAGTCAAATTCGTCAGTGTTTCGCGAAAACTGAAAAAACTTCAGAATAAACGCACCTCCGGTTTACTAATTTTCTTGAAACTCGCAAGATTGGTGATTTAATTATTTCTAATTAATTCTGTTTAGATGATAGAATTTTATGATCACCTTTAGTGGAAAACACATTAACCCCACAAAAGTGCCCTTAACGAATTTTCCCGGAGAAATGTTTCAAATAAAAGTTGTAGCTTTTGTGTATAGTTGATAGCTTTCGTATGTGTGTAGTTGATACACAAAGTTTATAGAAAATCTCTGACGAGAAAATTACAAAAAATGTGAAGAAAAAAATTCAGTAAACTAGCACTTCCGGTTGATGGATTTTGCCAAAAATCTTCGTCTCTGAGTACCTTGGTAAACGGAATATCAAGTTTGAGCTCATAGACCGGTTCTAAAAACAACTAGTTTTGCCACAGAGGACCTTAAACGTGTATTTCAGGTGAAAACTCAATTTTGAAAATCAGGTATAATCGCAGAGAGTAAAATAAGTTACTAGGAGTCAGAGAAAGTAATAAATAAACAAATTCAGTGAATTTCATTACCGGCTGACGAATTTTGATAGAAACTTTCGTGCCAAATGTGATCATTACCTTAACAGAATATCAACTCTGCTTCCTGCGATCTTTTTAAGACAGTGTGCCAATAAAAAACAAAAAAAACACCTTACATTCACATATAGAGAAAGTGAAATTATAAACAAAATCTTGAATTAAATTAGGATTAAACATAAATTTTAAATCAAATTACGGAAGCTCCTCGATCAAATTATCAAGGAAGGAAGTAAAATTTAACGGCGACAGCTTTTTAAATCAGTGTAAATAAATGAAAGAATTCGGTCATTTTTAATCTGAACAACCTTCTTCGCGTAAAAAGCTAATATAAAAATATCGCCGATTGATAAACATAATTAGTTACTTCAAGTACATATATTTGTATAATGAGCACTAATTTAAAAAAATATTTTTAATTTTTTTTTTAAATTTATTTAACATAAAAATTATTAAACATTTAAAACTGAATAATATGAATACTGGGGTAAATAAAAAAAAGAGGAAAAAAATTACCGACGAGGATGGGATTCGAACCCACGCGTGCAGAGCACATTGGATTAGCAGTCCAACGCCTTAACCACTCGGCCACCTCGTCCTTCGATCCACAGTGATGAGCAGTACCATCGTCAAGTAGTTTTACTCATTCTTATTATTGTTTCTCACTTATTAAGTTAATTTTAATTATTTTTATACGAAATTTTTAATTAAATAAAATTTAATCGATTTTTTTTCATAAATAAAGAAGATGATCACAGACATATTACGTAAAGAGGATGTAACAATTTTCTGTTACAGTAAGATATAAGTATTATTTTAAAAAAAAATTTAGCTGGATTACTTAACTGCAAAAAATATGTATGTTAGAAAGGTTTATAACCTGGAAATAATACGTTTGGCTGGAGGCCAGTCACTTTTCTAAGGTGGTTACTCAGAAGGTTACACACATCTGTCTGTATTAACAAATATGTTATTTACGTATGTAAGCATTCTGAAGTTCGTATCGACGCTTTGGCGTTTTTTATGTTTCATTTTTATTTTGTTTCAATTTTTCATTGACAGTTGGATTTTGTTCTCAACTCACATGAAGTGCCATTTCATGATGTTTAAAATGCATACATTCACTGGCTTATTATTATTATTTATTCTATTGACAGCTAATCTTTCATTGTATATTTTTTTTAAATTGTATATCTAAAAAAATATTTTTTACTTTCTTTTATTGAGGCTGTGAAATTTTTACTAACGAGTTTTCACCGGAAATACACGCTTTGAGGTCCGCTGAGTACGAAAAAATTGTTTTTGAAATTGCTGTGGGTGTGTGTTTAGAGAGAGAGAGAGAGAGAGTGAGTGTGTTATGCACCATAACTCAAAACAATTTGGTATGAAACACTCACACAAATTTCTCTTACTGCAATTTACAGTTATGATTGATAAATTTTATTCAAATTGATAATAATAGTGTCACTAGATGAATCTAAACCTAATAAAAACTACTTTATATTTTTGCTGAGGAATACATGACCTCTCCAACCCCCACCCCCTTAAATGCATTTAACTGTAAAACTAATTCAAACAAAAGTAATAGGTCTCTTTAAGGATGGTTATTAGTATAACAAGTTTAATGAAATTCGTTAGAGTCTTTATGGAGAAAACTAAGAAAAAAAAATGTTAGTAAACTCCCCCACTTCTGCACACAATCAACAAGTGTAGTGTATAATAGACATTTAGTTGAAGTCAACTCTCTAAAGAAGTTGTAAACTTTACTCTGGCGATAGATGAAAATCCAAAACCAGTCAGGAACATCATAAATATGCATGCTGGAACGGATAAAATCCTAAATCTATCAATACTGTTCGAAGCTAGGTCGTGAAAAACTTGATTTTAGGGAGAATTCCGCAGATATATGAGTTGTTCAGGCTTCAAGTATTATTAGAATTGTTCAGGCTCCAAGTATTATTAGAATTGTTCAGGCTCCAAGTATTATTAGAATTGTTCAGGCTCCAAGTATTATTAGAATTGTTCAGGCTCCAAGTATTATTAGAATTGTTCAGGCTCCAAGTATTATTAGAATTGTTCAGGCTCCAAGTATTATTTGAATTGTTCAGGCTCCAAGTATTATTAGAATTGTTCAGGCTCCAAGTATTTTATTAGAATTATAATAAAAGCAATACGAGAAGGTCGTCAGATTTTTCTTCTTCTTTATTTCTCTTTTTCAAGTTTTTATTAATTTTATTAATTAATGAATAGAAAGGCGTGATTACACGCCGACAGTAAGCCGTGTCTAATACGTATACTTAGCCACAAGAAAAAATATGGGGCACATATTTTTCTATATACAAACACAAATAACAATGTACTTTGTATTAGCTTTGCGGTATATTCGTGTTTATCACTAATGTAAATGTTATTTACAATTTTAATCACAACAACTACTAACTTTCTTCAGAACAAAAATTGAAAAGTAGAAATTCGTTTAGTGTGGCTTTCTGGTCTGGGACAGACATCGTTTTTTTGTTTTGTTTTTTTTTGAAAAATGGTCTTTTCTTTTGAGGTTGCCGTCATAGCAATGGTTCTTGTGGAGTAAGGACATGGCGTACGATATGTACAGAAGGTTTAGATCTGTCATGTTATGCGGTTGGTTAATCAAGCAATCGTACATTATTAAGGCAACTGGGGAATGGTCTTATAACACAGTTGCAACAAATCGACCATTTCTTTCGCTCTCAGTTGTACGCCTGTCGGTTTCTTACAGTTACAGAGCTCAGGGATAACTTGTTAAAGTTCGAGAACACAGCGTGAGCTCAGAAATTGTTCAAAAACGATTGCGAGAAGACGGTCTGATAGCTAGGAGACCTAGCATCAAAGCCAGTACTAACCAAGAATCCTTTTTAACGACAATCAATTGGAGGTGGGGTGGGATAAGCTTGGAGGTCCGCAGCGAATTAATTGTTGTTGAAAATGGCGTAATGATCGCTGTTAGGAATGTTGAAGAATTTCTTCTAGAAACAGTCCACACACAGCTAGAGCTGTCACCCACTTCTTGGAGGCAGACGGTCTAAAAGTGATGAATTGGTCTACATGTTCTCCGAATATGAATCTTATAGAACATACACGGGACATGCTCAAGAGGCATGCTAAAGCTCGAGGTCAGCCCCCAACTACTCTGCAACAGCTCCGAATTCCTCTACAAAAAGAATTGGATAGCGTTCGACAAATGACCATTCAAATCCTGATTGTACCGATGTGCCACTGTATCAGGGTCTTAGTATTGTCCGAGGAGGTAATACCTTGTCCCTCCCAGCGAGAGGAGGGGAAGGTAGGTTAGAGGAGTCAAGTACTAAGAGGTGAGGGAAAAAAGATATCAAAATTTTGTAAAAATTTTTTTAATTTTTTCGTTCATTTTCATATTTTCAAATCTAGAGTTTCAGTGTAATAAAATAAACAAAAAAATATAATTTTGCTCGTGAATTGTATTATAAATAGATTGTGGTAATAAATGTTATTTATTATGAAAAAACTAAAGACACATTTGAGTGTGATTGACGATAATAGTTTCTTAAAATACCGAATTATTTGGGGAAGTTAAGGTATTGGTTGATTTTAAAGCAAAATCAAACAATAGAGCAGAAAGAGTGTGTGTGAAGGAATGAGAGTAGAAACCTGAATGAAAATCAGCTCTTTACTTCTACTGACGGATATATATTTATATAGTTAGCACTTGACTTTTTATAAACTAGAGAGGATTAACTATTTTTTTCTTTTTTTTAAAAAAAAAAACTAAATATGACCGTATACAGAGAGGAGACTACCTGCTGTTTGGTAAGGTTATCTATGTCTCCATTCAATGAACTTATACGAGCGAATGAAGACACACTCACGTACATAGGCAGTATAGAATATAAAAGCTCTCGTACCTACTGTGTGATGTGCTCACTACGACAGGACAGTCAGACGGAGAGGGAGATAAAGAGACAGCTACTAGCTGTAGGACATGACAACTGGTAAAGAATATTTGATTAGATGAGAAATGCTTGGATTCACTTGTTTAATATTCCAATAACGTTAGATATTGGGAGAGAGAGAGAGAGAGAGAGAGAAAATTCATACATAAAGTAGATACATATGTAGTCAACAACCAGTAAGTAACTACATATGTATTATGTGCTCCCTTCCATCTTATATATATATATATATATATCTAGTTGTATGGAGCTTTTGGTTTATACGAATATACAAATCGACCACTTTAAGTTAGTATTACGTATCCTCTCATCCAAAATACAGCAAAAAAAAGCGTAAACCTCAGCCTGGAAAATAGTGATCCATTAAATGGGCGATTGATGAAAGTAAGAACCTGGAAGGAGCCGAACGATATAGGTTGAGAACCACTGAGACTAGACTGTCAGTTCCCAACCGGTGATACACGTTCCTCTAAGGGTGCACAATGGTCTGTTACCGAATACGCTGAAAAATAATCAGTAATATCGGGAAAACAATATAAAGTGGAAAAAACAAATCAATTTTCTTTTACTCCTGTTAATAATTGCAAATATTCTATGAAATGACAAAATTTGTTTACACTATAAATTTTACTCCTTTGTCCTAACATTAATGAGGAACAAGAACCTAACCAGGCGAATAGAAAAAGGATGATTACATTACAGGCCAAAACAGAGAGCCAATAACATTAAACTAACATCACATAAAAACGTGATATATAACGTTGTTTTTGTTCACGTATTTCAAAAATCATTCTAATAATAATAGCAATGTTGTGACTGGTAACCTAATAATAGTAGTAATGTTATAGCTGGTAACCTAATAATAATAGTAATGTTATGGCTGGTAACCTAATAATAGTAGTATTGTTATAGCTGGTAACCTAATAATAATAGTAATGTTTATGCTGTTAACCATATAATAGTATATATTCATAGTTTATGCTGGTAACCTAATAAGATATTGTTTAGTATAACCCTATAATAATATTATGTTTAGGCTGGTAACCTAATATAGTATATTGTATAGCTGGTCTAATATTAGTAGTAATGTTATAGCTGGTAACCTAATAATATAGTAAAAATTATGGCTGGTAACCTATATAAATAGTAGTAATGTTATAGCTGGTAACCTAATAATAATAGTAATGTTATAGCTGGTAACCTAATAGATAGATAGATAGATAGATAAATATGTTTATTATAATATTTTTTACATCAATTTTCAAAATATATACAAAACACAATACCGACATGGCTAAGCCGTCTGTCAGGAGTTTGGCTATCCTTCTATATATAACATACAAAATAAACAAAGTTTAAATTACATAAGAAAAAAAAAAATAATAATAAAATAAAACAAATAAAATAAAGTATTTCTTTTTAAAAGTATTTACATCATTTTGAATTACCTTTATAAACTGATCAATTGTAATTAAATTCCCTAACTAACATTTCTCTGTAGCGCATAGCCTCTTTTATGTAGTTATAAAGATTCTCAAAGTCCCTTCCATTTAATATTTCAATCATTGAATTTGAATCTATTTCCTTTTTTTTAAAATACTTTTTCCTTACAAATCCCAATATTGGACACGTAGCCAAAAAATGAAAAGTTGTTTCGTTTTCACTAAGATTACATAATGAACATAAATGAACCCGTTCCAACCAAGGTTTATAATTTAAATTAAAAAGTTCACCTCTTGCCTTGAAAATAATTTGCATGAAATCCGTGCTTACTGTGTCGTTCATATAATCAATCTCTTTTACATTTAATTTTTTTGTACAAGAGATGATATTTCGCTGCCGATACACTAACTAACAAATCATCTCTAAACTTCTTAATATACTTATCAATGATGACTCTCATCTGATCCGTCCACCTTTCAATAGATACAAACTTCCTGTCCAATTCACCGCCTACCATATTTGCCAATTTACACCATTCATGGAACCAAGAGTTATTGTATTTCAAGGTCTCTTTAGCCACTATTTTAGGTAGACGATCATCCGAATACTGCCATATTCTAAGTACATATTTAATGTGCATATTTATAGTGTATTCGTACAACAAATTTTTCCCTGTCTCCAAATATAACATATAATTAGGGGTATTAGGTGGGAGGTAAAATAATCTTTTAATAAACATTCTCTGGACCTTTTCCATTTCAGGGAAATTTTGGTACCCCCACACTTGACTCCCATAACATAGAATGGACCTGGTCACCGCGTCAAAAACCCGATATTTCGCCGCAAGTGGAACTTCATTGTTTCCAATAAATTTTGCCCAAATAGTGTTCAATCCAAACTTAACTGCTTGCACTTTCTGTTTAATGTGTGTCTTTAAAGACAAATCATCTTTTAAAAGAATGCCTAAATATTTATATTCTCTTACCGTTTCTATTTATACTTCCAAACATAGTTCACTGTTCTCCCTTTCTTGTTTCCAAAAATCATTACTTTAGACTTTTTAGTATTTAAAGTGAGGTTCCAGTTGTCCAAATACCTTTCTAATTTTTGTATCGCTTCCCTGAGACCAACTGGAGACCCCGCTAGGATTACAATGTCGTCTGCGTAGAGAAGAGCATTCATTTTTATATTACCAACACAGATTCCACCTCCCAGTTCCTCACACAGATCATTTAAAAATAAAGAGAATAGTAACGGGGATAAATTACAGCCCTGTTTTAAACCAACTTCAGACTTAAATGTTTTAGAAATGCCCTGTTTTAACCAAACTGCCGCTCTAGTATCAAAATATAAACTTTGCAATGCTCTGTTAAATTTGGTTGACACCCCCATTGAAAATAACTTATAATATAATGCCGAGCGGTCAATTGAATCAAATGCGGCTTTCAAGTCCACAAATAGGCAGTAAATTTTACTATTTTTAAAAAGAGATAATTTATACTTAATTACATTGTATAAAACAAAAATATTATCTATCGTACTGTAACTTTTCCTGAACCCTGCCTGCGCTTCATTTAATATATTATTTTCTTCTGCCCAATTGGTTAACCGTAGACTAAGTAAAGCAGAATATAACTTTTCAACTGCATTTATGAATGAAATCCCTCTATAATTATTCAGGTCACTCAATTGGCCCCCTTATGTAAAGGATAGATTATTGCTTTATTGAAATGTTTCGGCACCTTACCCTTCTCATAATAGACATTAAATGCAGAAAGTAAAAGATTCAAAAAATTCTCTGGGGTCTCTTTATAAAATTCGCTCGGAATTCTATCTATACCAGGTGCTTTATTTGCCCTTGCTTTATGTAACACGCACTTCAATTCCTCTAAACTAAACGCACTGTCCAAATATTCATTTGTATAAAAAGGTCCACATATTGCACTGATGAAGCATTGAGAGTTCGGTTGTATAGGTTTTGGAAATGCACCACCCATTCGTCAGCCGCTATATCTGGACTACAGATATATTTATTAATTTTTAAACTATTTACTACCGACCAGAAATCTTTTGCATCCCTACTTTGAGTTAACTTTAAAATTAATTTACTATTATAATCTTTTTTCTTACTCTGGCATACCTGCTTAAACATTTTATTTACTTCCAAATATTTTTGTCTAACTAATGCGGCATTTGTTTGTCTAAATAGATTTAAAAGTTTAAAAGATCTAGATCTTAGTTTTGCGCATTCCCAATCATACCAACCACATTTACCATTCAATGGCTTGATGCAAATACTGTTTTGTAACTTTGTTGTACATTTTACTATTAATTCTGATAATTCTCTAGATCCTATTTCTTTATCTGTTTTTTTAATTAACCAATTAGTTTCATTTTCCATTCTCTGTTTATATAATTTAGCTTCTTTCTCTTTCCAAACCAATTTTGGGAGTAAAGGGAGTACAGTTTCATCGCTCGAAGCTGAGTTCAGTCTAAGACTACATTCCAAAGGAAGGTGATCCGAAAACGGCTTTTCAAGTACTTTGAAAGATACAATATTCTGCAAAATATTTATACTCACTACACATAGATCTATAACAGAAGCTCCCCTACCTCCAATATAAGTGTATTCCCCATTTCTATCCCCCTCCAGTCGCCCATTCAGAATTATTAAACCATTATCCTCGCACATATCTATTACTTTTTTCCCTGCGTTATTCCGTTTACTATCTTTACTGCATCTATCGCTGCTAATCTCCAGATTACTCAATATGTTATCCTCTAAATCCGGAACCCTCTGCCCCTCCCCCACACGAGCATTCCAGTCCCCAATTATTATTAAGTCTAAAGTATTCTTATTAGCAAGAAAAGTATATAACTCTTCAAATTGGTTTTCCCAGTTATTTACATTCAAATAAAGCGGCAGGATATACATTAACTTATCGTCATTTTTAACATAAATTAGTTTTTTATTCGATTTTTCCGAAAATTAATTACCCCATTAGTGACCAAATCCATTCTACATGCAAACACCTCCCCACCACTACCCCTACCAAATTTTGAACTCTTCACAGCAGGTGTCCATAAAAGTAAATAATTTGCAAAACAATCATCGAAACTCTGTAAATTCTGTTCGCAGACAAAAGTTTCATACAAACAAAATATTTCATACTTCTTTAATAAATCTAAAAAAAACTTATCATTCATTTTACTCTTTAACCCCAAAACATTATAACTCAAGATTTTTACAGTTTTATTTTTATTTATAATATTATTTACCTGACAGACAACTTTTTTTCATTTATTTAAATCATCCATTGCTCTTCTCACCTCCGAGGAAGTCTTGTCACTTTCCTTGAGCCCTTCTATGAAATCCGTCCAATCCCACCCAGCTGATTATTCAGAACTCCCACACCACTCCTTCCATCAGCTGTCATTGGGCCCGGACCTTTTCTCCAAAACAGCTTCATACTGCCACATAAAAACATATCGTTTCTGACTATCACCTTAACGTTCCTGTTACTCTTCAAAATTTCTCTCCGCAGTTGTAAAAGCTTATTCCGGGCTTTTCTTGTACCCTCAGTCAGATCCCTATCTATTGAAAACCCTGTTTGTTTTAACCTTCTAGTATTTTTAAGAATATCAATTACATCCTTATTTGATGGGAAGGAAGCTAATAAGGGGGCATTTTCTCTAGTACCAAGTTTGTAGACCTTTTCAGGCTTAACATTCTCCACTTTAAGAACCTCAGTACAGAAATCACCCACTATTTTCTCTAAGTTGTTGCTCGTCACAGGTAATCCTTTTAGAATTAGGTTTTTCTTCTTGACTTCATTTTCCAAAAAATCTAAACGTCTTTCCATTTGCTGCATCTGACTTATTTCTTCTCGTAACATTTTGTTTTCGTTTCGTAATTCTTTTACTTCCTTCCTTAATTCACTCAGTTCTTGCTTAGTATCCATAAGCTTATGATCCAGTAAGTTACTTAAGTGCCCAATCAAATCCTTTAATGTCATCTTACCAACTTCTGCCTCCATGTCTGTACCAGGGGCTCGTTTATTCGAAGGTAGAGTAATTGTTTCTGGAGAACTGCGCGTTCTTTTCCTCTCTTTAGGGCTACTTATTTTCGAATCCTTCCCAATTGTATAGTTTTCCCTCTGGGATTTGCCTTTATCGCTCATATATGCCTTCTTTATGCCTTTTAATTTTTGATGATTTTTTTATATCAGTTATGACGTTAACACTCTACTTCTGGAAATATTCTTTTAATGCATAGCACCAGCGCAAGTTCAACGACACATAACTTCATTCATTTTAAATAAAGTTCTCAGTTAAAACACCAGTTAATTAAAGATATAGCATAAAAAATATATATATATAAAAACAAACAAAAATATTATTCCAATTGTTGTTATGTTGTTAAAAATATGAATCGAAACTTGCTACTATGTATGTTGACAAATTAATTTAAAGGGCTTTCTTTGTTGACCTTGACTTAGTATTTATACAATGTCCAGTACAGCTGAGTAACGGTTATCAGTTTTAGGGATTATGACGTACCTGGCCGCTACGTATCACTCAGTACGTCAGACGATGAGTCATTTTCATGCACATTCAAGTTCGTACAGTGCTCTCCTTTATACTGATAATGACAAACGAAAGATGAGTTTTCTTATTTTATTATACAATTTTCACTTGTTTGTCTTTCCCTCACTTTACCGAAAAAATTTAAATGAACTTGCAAATAAACTTTTAAGATAAAAAAACAGTAAGAGAAAGTGAAAAAGTTACAAAGCACTGCTGAAAATCACTCACTTTCAAAGAGCTTAATCTAATACGTACTTCATAGGAATTCCTTCTTATTTTTCCATACCATTGCAAACCACACTAACACAGGTACGTTTATAATATTTTCGACTAAATATACATTAAATAAACCGTTTAACAGAACAAATTTTATAGAGCGATATAAAACGTGACTTCACGGCGACAGTGCTGCTGCCAAACTCTGGTAACCTAATAATAATAGTAATGTTATAGCTGGTAACCTAATAATAATAGCAATGTTTCAGCTGGTAACCTAATAATAATAGTAATGTTATAGCTGGTAGCCTAATAATAATAGTATTGTTATAGCTGGTAACCTAATAATAATAGTAATGTTATAGCTGGTAACCTTAGAAATACAAAGTGTGGGCTTCCAGTGATTTTTCGTTTTTGAAATATTTTATTCACAGACATACAAACCATTGGCTAACAGTGTTTTTTCCGTACTAAGGAGATCTCAAAATATATTATATTTCCGATGAAAGCTCAATTCGAAAATTTGACACGATCGCAATACTTCCCCTCTTTATCAGGAGGTAAGAGAAAGCAAAGAATACAAAACATATACCGCTAAATATTAGCTGTGAAAATAAAACACTATGAATAGAGAGGAAGTAAAATTAGTAAAACTAAAAATAAATGAACGAAAATAAGTAAAAGAAAGAAAATAAAAATAAATCTAACCTTTGAGGTATGGTAGATAAATAGTGGAGCACTCTGGCGGCATCCGGCGGAGTTAGTCCACAGTCTAGTGTCTGATCCAGCTCTATGACTACAATGGCTCGGCCCACCAAGTCGTGTAAACCTGTAAAATAATTTTTGTTTTTTAAATATAATAAATTTGATCAAGTAATAAATTTCTGAGAACTTCAAATGAATTTAAATTGATATTTAGTTACATTACTTAAACGCAGCAAGAAGAAGGCGATATCCAGTTACATTACTTAACCGCAGCAAGAAGAAGGCGATATCCAGTTACATTACTTAACCGCAGCAAGAAGAAGGCGATATCCAGTTACATTACTTAACCGCAGCAAGAAGAAGGCTTGTACGAAAGAACAATTTTCCTTAGAAGCATAAAAGAAGCTAATAAAAATTCTCATGAGAAATAATCACTTGTAATTTCTCTTACTGCAATAATCCCACAATATGCGAAGGTATACAACACATTTAGCTAACTTAATATTGCAGAAGGAGAAGGGGTACCCTAACCATTACCTGAAATAGCAGTTTAGGAGGGGAGCCTAAGGAAACTGGGGAATGGGCCATTCCATTTAGGGGTATCTAAAACCCCATAGCACCGATAACACCAATTTTCTTGATACTCAGAATTTTGGCCTCAAGTTAGGATTCTTATTAATGTATGTACTGGATAGAATCCTATAAAATATTGAAATGACACTTCTGTTTACCCCTAAAATTAATTTTCCAATAAAAAATATTTCCTCACATTGTGTGCTGTATTGTACAAAGATTAAAGAAAATTGTTGTACTAGTTTCGGCGGGGGGGGGGGAGAAGAAAGAGGAAATCCCGAAAAATAAAGTTGAACAGTATATGAAATGAAGCAACTTCCGGTTCTTTTAACGAAACTTACTTGGAGAAAAACTTCTTATGCTGGCCTCAACAGAAATTTAAGATTCCTGTCAGATTGTTGTGCATATAAACAGAAAAATTAAGTATATTATAGCTCAGCTGATTAAAACCGAATGAAAGAATAATTATAAACAGCTGTTCAAAATATTTCAATACATAAATATTTTTCTAATTATATATCTATTAGAAAAAAAGTAAAAATGTATTAATTTCCTGTTATAGATCATCACAGATGTTGCCTAATTCGGCAGGATCGTGTAGGATGTTAATTGATATTATAAGTAAATTGACTGATGCCTGATATGAGAAAATAGATAAAAATCTAGCCTTCCTGGGTTGATGAATAATCTCTAGCTAAGATAGACAAAGTTAACTATTATTATTAACAAATGTCTCCTCTATAAATAGAGAACATGTCTGACTACAAAAAATAAATGTACCATCATGTTTTGGAGAGTTTTATTTTCAAAATTAAAAATAAAGTAATATACATTCCGTCACACACATTGATTCAATAATGAGAAGAATACTTTAAACATAATTCAGCGTTCAGAGTCCAAAGTTCGGAGATCATTTTTGTAACCGTAGGAAATTTAATAAAAAATTCTTATTTGTGTTATTTTAGCTCGATATTAAGCGATTACTGGAGTAAAAGTAAATAAACATAACATAATTCACAACAGCTTTAATGTAATCTGTCTGATCGACGCTCTAAGATCAGAATAAAAAAGTAATGATGATGTAGCATTTGATGCACGATTACAGGCAAGAAGCGCGAAAATTACAATAAAACTGTAACTAGAAAGCACAGCAGCTGACGATTTACTGATAAGCTCAGTCTATAGCTCATTTCGGAATGCTGTCTGGTCCGGAACAACTTCAGAGCTATCTAAAAACCAGCATTATAATTAAACAAACGTTAAAACCATATATTGTATTCAAGTAGTACTTTAGAGAAAAGCTTTAACGCTACCGTTTCCCCCAGAACCCGTGGGAAAAAATCATTTTGCCCAGAAAAATATTTCAAACAAAAGTGATGACATTTATGAGTGTAGCTGGTAAGCCAAGTTTAAAGAAAAACATTGGAGCCGATTTCTGTTTTGGAAAATCGTAAAAAAAAGAAGATAAAGTTACAATTTCGATCGAAATGTTCCAGTCAGATTGTGGTGGTGGTAATCCTTCCTGTGATTTTTGGACACACACGCACGCACAGACCATTAGTTAAAAACATTTTTTCGTACTACACAAAAATCTAGTGTGAAACACTCACACAACTTTCTTTACTCTATTTTAAAACAATTTAATTAATAAATTATCTCCAAAATTGCAACGATTACAATGTTCAATTGGGCTGGCCATTAAAATAGTGGTAGGGGTTGTATACTTGTGAGTTGTGTGCAGTGTCTATAAAGCTTGTGCAGGTTAAATTTCAACGTAACTGACAGATCTCCAAAACCCCTCTAAAATAATTTTTTTATCAGAAAAAAAGTTCAAATAAAAGTGAATCTACGTTGTTTTCGAGAAAATTCCAAAAAACTCAAAAACGTTTTCCGATTAACCGATTTTCTTCAAATTTGGAATTCTAACACGCTAATTTATATTAATGTTGTATTGAAGTTGGTACTTTTTAAGAAAACATAACGCTAATGTTCCCTCAGAACTCGCGATAAAAAAATCTATTTTGGCCGGTACAAAGTTTTCAAATAAGAGTACATTTTTCATTTAAGTACACTTACTTTTATAAGAACCTTTTATAAGAAATACTGTTCGGATCTAACTGAAAGTCGCCCTCTCATACATAATAAGTTCCGGAAATGAAGTACCCGCCAACGAATCCCCTCCCATTGTAGAATTCCGGGAAATGAAAAAGCTGACCAGTTAGCGAGAAAGGGAGAACAAAAAGCATAGCCAATTCGTTCCCTTACCTTTCATACAGCAAAAGGATTAGTCAGATAGGAACAGTATGAAAGCGTAGAAAGAGTGTGCAGGCGCAGCTGACACAGGACAAAACTTGGGCAGTTCTGGTGGATAAGGGAAACCGCGTACCACCCACTTTACCAAGAAGAAATGGAGTAACATGTTTCGGAGCCCTACTGGACATGATTACTTCTACTCCAATCTCTATCGGTTAGGAGTTGGGGAAAACCCAACCTGTACTCAATTTGGCCAAGCTCCAATGATTTTTGAGCATCTTGACACATGTTCTCAGCTAGAGGACATAAGATCTTCCTTTACTCCTGACTGCGACAAATGGTCAAAGATGTCAAGGATATATTGGGCTTCTAGAGGTCGTATGGCAGCTTTGCCTCAAAAGACCAGACGTAGGGAGAAAAAAACTTGTATAAGAACCCACATAAAGGGAGTAACAGTCTCTAAAATCTCCTTTATTAGGCGATCATGGTTATTATCCCAGATTACTTTACCAAGATAATACTTTCATTTCTACCTGCATATTGTTAAACATTTGCAGACCACGTAATGTCTGACTTAGATACAACCAAGAAAATTACAATGACTTTTAAATCTAAGGACGAGGTGATATTAGCTTTAATAGTGCACATATTCAGAACTAATAAAAAAGGGTCCATTAAGTAAATCTTGCCAACTAGCAGAATAGTATTAAGATTATAAATGTAATAATATGATAGTTTCAAATTAACTGAAACCTTGAAAAATAAACACATAAAGTAATAGAATTTATTATAGACACTATTCAAAAACAAACCCCCCTCACAAAAAAAAAGAAAGATATTATCAGACACAAAGGTCAGTAGAGGCACTATCAAGCGGCAAAACTAGAGATAATATATTACTATTTAATACGATTATCTGTGTTATTAAAATATGAGATATTGAACGAGTTCTGATGATTATTATCTAACCGTAATAGAAACGAGACTGGGTAATATGTGCGCGCATGCGTCTGTGTGTTGTAACGTTAGAGATAGTTCCAAAGGCTCTCTATCGTATAACTCCGGATATAAACGTATTCAAGGCAATCTCTAACAATAATACTGGATGTAAATATTTTAACACTCCATTATCCAACTAAAATATCGAATTTTCGATACATGTGTTTTTGTTGTCTTGTTATATTTTGTTTTTGTTATCTTCGATACAGTTATCTTGGCCAAAATGTCCACAGTCTCGTTTCCGGCCAAGCTGCAATGGCCCGCCAGATTTCCCACCAAACAGTTTCATCTCACTATTCTCGGATTTAAGCCTGGCCCACACTCCGTAAGTGCTTCTATCGCTGCACAAAAATCCATTAGAAAAACAGCATTATTTAGACCAGTGATTATTGTGTGAGGGCTACTGATGTTTCATAGACCGCTTCTAGCCATCAAAGTTAGTTGCTGTTTGCCCCACGGCGTTATCGTAGTACTTTTCAAGAAAATCCAAAAAACTCAAAAACCTATTCTATAAAGTTGCAATTCCACTCAAGTTGATTTTCTTCAATTTGGAAATCTGGCAATACTTCTAATGCATACTACATATTATAGGGGTAGACGATACATACATTCCACTAATTGGAACTTTAGAGGAAGGAGAAACAAAAAATCATTCAGTAAAGGCGCACTTCCGGTTGATGGAACTTGCCCGTAGCCTTGGTGTGGGGTTGCAGTGATAAGTCCTAAACGAAATACCAAGTCTGAGATTCCTGCGACTTTTCTTTTTTGAGATATTCTGTTAAAACACACTCACACACAATTTGCTAAAAAACTTTTTTGGTACTTAGAGGTCCTCAAAACTATTTCCGCAGAAAATTCAATAAAGAAAACTTGATAGGATCGCAATCCTTCCTCTTGATATGAGTAACAGAAAGTAAAAAGGCATCAAAAGCGGTCAGATAGAAAAAGAAAAAAAGATAATAGGGCGTAACCAGGATTTTTTTTACTTTCCAAAATAGACTAAACCATTGAAACTAGAATGATGTGAGGGAGCTTTATTATATTTTTTCTAATAAATTACATTAGCCGAAAGTAGAAAAGATTTTTATAATGTTTCTAAAACTAGAACAAGCAAGCATAGGCGAGCACATTACTAAGTCAAGTCACACATAGCTATCAAAATAAATGATAACCTAAAGAAAAATAACCTTCAGCAAAATTTATACCAGATGATCAAGGTAATAATTCCAATATTTACCACCAGTTGTAGAAAGTGGGCGTGCCTACTTCCACTATTAAGAGACTATAAACGCTTTATTATTAGTATACTATTAGTATACTACTATAAACTAAATTAAAATAAAAAACTGGTGTGAAACACCCATACGACTTACGTTACTACCTTTTTCACATTTCAATTGAAAATTTTTTAATAAACTTGGAACTTTTACTAAATGTTTAGTTGGCTTCAATATTGAACAGGTGGGAAAACCTAAACTATAATAAAACAACGCTTTTGGGGGAAAGCGTAACCTCTTAGCTTCCCCCAGAAAATACTTCTGAAAGCAGTTTTCATGCACTCCTTTTTCAATGCTCGGTATTTCTCAACCTAAGGATTATGTTTTTGTTAAAAATTTCCGATGTTTTAAAGTTCCTAGGATAGAGGAAGTTCAAACTTGGAAGTACCACCGTATCTGTCTGGAAGGTTTCGAGCAAAATCAATTGACAGGAAGAGCGAGTTTATTGAATGTTTTTTTTTCTTCAGTTTGTGCAATTTCTTCGAAAATATTCCAACGATTTTCTTTAAACTTCGTGTACTATCTACACACATCAATAAATCTACCACTTTTATTTGAAACAGTTTCCTGGAAAAATTGAGTTTTGGGGGATCTGCGGGGGAGGAGCAGTAGCTTTAAGGTTTAAGGCTTTAATCGAAACCGCAACTTCACACAGTAATTTTTGAGTTTTTTTTTTTTCAAAAATGTTTATAACGATTTCCTTTACATTTGGAATGCTTACTGCATAGATATAAACCTACACTTGGAATGCTTACTGCACAGATATAAACGTACGCTTAGAATGCTTACTGCACAGACATAAACCTATCCAACTTTATTTGGAAAAATTTTCTGAAAAAATTAACTTTAGGCATTTCAGCGGAACTTGTGGGGTTAAATTACGACACCCCTTTATATAGGCGTTAAATATTGACACCCCTTTTCAGGATCACAATGTAAATACTTATACTGCTGGCCTATATAGACACTTTCCTCCAGCACCTCTATTCAGGATATCAGGATCTACATCAAGACAAATGAATACATTTTGAAGTGTACAGAATGGTAATAATTGTATTTTTAATAACTGTATTATAACAGTAAATGTAAGTTGTGTGTTGTACTAGATTGTTTACATACTCAGAGGATGATCTCAAAACATGTATTTCCGGTAAAACCTCAATTTCGACAATATGGCACGATCGCAATACTTGTTCTCAAAGTAATAACAGAAATTTAAAAGGTTAATATAATTTAGTAAAATGAATAATAAATTGCTGGACCATTCATAAAAACAGAAACAAAAATAATAATAACTAAAGCTAAAATGTTAATAGAGAAAATAAGAGATCAAGTTCAATGGCTATTATAACGCTTTATAGCTTTTGAAAGGCCTTAATTAATTAAACATAACAAAACACAACGTGACTGACTTACTAAAAAATATTTATCTTCTCTTAAATGTATGTAAACATATGGGGGAGAGGTTATATTTTCAGAAACAGCTGTTTGGAAATTAATGCTCATAATCAGCGGTTTTACAGTTTTTAATAAAAGTTAATATTCATTTCATTATGATTGGAAATTAAAACTATATTATAAATTAAAAAATAATAGTTTTTCATTTTAATAAGAAAACAAAGAGATTAAAAAAAATATTCTGACCTTTATAGGTTGACCAATGTCGTGTCTCCTTTATAACAAATATTCCCACGACCCAATATCCTTTATTATTGCTACATACGTAGAACGAATTGTTTTATTATAAAAAGTAAATTTCATATATGGCCAATTATTATCTATTAACTAATCTTAGCTACCCTTTCATTGGCTAATAGGATTAATTATTTATTATTATTTTAGTCAAACTGAACACTGTCGTAATTTTTATAGAATTTAGATAGCTTATTAATGACTCACAAATAACTTGCCTTCAGATGATTGAATCTAACAAGGTTATTTTTTAAAATAACAAAAGAGCGTTCCAATAAAATTCTAAATTCAAATTAATCACAAAACAGTAACAGGCCGCACATGGGTACAATTATAATCACAAATCTATAATTTGTGATAATATTTGGAATATTAAAAGATAAATCTATGGATTGTGTCATAGCTGGAACAAACCTTTAATAACTGATACGGTCCGTTTTTCTTTTTTTTAATTAAAGGGGCATCAACATCTATGGTCATTGGCGCGCGGAGCCTTCTCAGTGCCTTACCGGCCTCCGGACTGTGCTCTCGCGTTACAGAGAACACTGTCCATCACTGGACAATGAGCTGCAGAGGCTCCTAAGAAGAAAAAATCTAAGGTCCTCCGCGTGGGAATCCAGTACGCTAACCACTGAGCTATTCCCTTCCCTGGTCTCAATCTGAAGACTCTAAAAGTGTCTTGCATGTTAATGGTCGCAAAAACCTGAAAGATCTTGCTTATATTATAAGGAAGTATTCCGATAGTGTCCCATTTTCGAAATTAAGTTTTCAAGGAAATACATGTTTTGCAGTCGCCTGAATACGAAAAAAATGTATTTTTAGCGAGTAGCCTGAATGTTGTTTATGTGTGAACAAAATATCTCAAAAAAAAAGAAAAACCCAACACAGGAAGCTCAATGTTGGTATTTCATTAAGGTACTACAAACCTCTTCAGGCGGAACAAACAGGTACTGCCAACCTCATCAGGCGGCACAAACAGGTACTACCAACCTCAACAGGCGGCACAAACAGGTACTACCAACCTCATCAGGCGGCACAAACAGGTACTGCCAACCTCATCAGGCGGCACAAACAGGTACTACCAACCTCATCAGGCCGGCACAAACGGGTACTACCAACCTCATCAGGCGGCACAAACAGGTAATACCAACCTCATCAGGCGGTACAAACAGGTACTACCAACCTCATCAGGCGGCACAAACAGGTACTACCAACCTCATCAGGCGAAATCCACTTTTATTTGAAACATTTTCCCGGGAAAATTGATTTTTTGAGGGAACACGGTAGCGGTTTATGCTTTCCTGCAAAGTACCACTTCAAAACAATGTATAGCACTGTCAGCTACATAGTATTTAAACTAACCATCAGAAATATTGCTAGAAAACTAAATTTTTTAGAAAATCAGTTAACCGGAAGTGCAACTTTACGAGAGGTTAGGTTAGGTTAGGTTAGGTTTACGCAATTTTCTCGAAAGCGGCTACAACGATTTTTTTTTTAATTTTGGTAGCTGACTGCAAAGAAAAAATTCTAAAACTTTTATAGAGTTTTCCCCGAAATAACTGATTTTAGGTAGTTCTACGGAATTTGTGTCGTTAAATTTCAAATGTTATTAGAGTTCCTTCAATGCTATTAACGCTGCCACCGGGACTATATTGTAACTACACTGAAGTGACTACCCGAACCAACGTCCTACGAGCCCATAACTAACTATTAACTGCATTAAGAGAAATTCGTGCGATTGTTTCACAAAATATGTTTGCTTTTATTGGCGCTCCTGCTGATCGTCAATTCTTTTATCTGGGTTTCCCTCTGATCGTCAATTCTGACACTAGGCAATCCTCAGGCCACCAACTCCTCTTCAAACTCTTTCTCACATTTGGGATGCCACTCTTCCTAGTTTCCGACTCCGTGATAGCTCCCGTTTCCTCAAACGCTCAGGCCTCTTATCCACATATACAAGCCCGAGAGGAGCGGTACTTCCGCAATTTCTTTTTTATAAATCATTTCTTCTATCGATTCTTCCACGTTCATGGATCACCGCAAATCTTCATTTCTAATACAAACCCCTCAGGTCATTCTCATACATCTTCTTCAGAAGTCCATTTCTATTCTTCTAATTTTTATAAGCAGCCTTTGAATTGGGATCCATGTCTCGGCACTATATGCCAAAATTCCTTCTAATATACGAGTATACTAGAAAATCAACTTTTTATTTTTAGTTGAAACACTTTAGTTTCAAAGGCGCGTCAATGACCTTCCGCGCCTACCCATTCCTTATTTTTACCTTGGTGTTGCATCTTCCACCTTCTTCTAGCAGAGAACCTAGTTATTTAAAAGTCTTTATTCTTGATTTCTCTCCCACAATCGCCAAATATTCTGTTATGGAGAAGCTAATGTTCATAGCTCAGCAGATATATTGTTCTTTTAGTTTTCGGACCATAAACCTTAAATCCATTCTATCCTGCGCCACGACCACCACCTGATTGTGTATGCGTCTGTGTAGTTTTTGGAATTTTCTCGAAAACAGATCCAATGATTTGCTTTAAACTTGCAACACAACAGCCTTTTATTGAATGATTTTTCCGGAAAAACTGATAGGGAGATCCTGAAACACCTAAATCAGATTTCAAGTGTTATTGAGATTTGATCTATAAACTGGACTATAGTGAAATAATTTCACAGTATAAACTGTAATGCGCTGAAAATCAATTTAATACAAATTTTTAACTTGTAAATTTTTACTAAATTTGGTTTTAGTAAAACAATTTTTCATTTTTGTTGGAGTTACATAAAGTCATGTGAGCGTTTCGCATCAGAATTTTTTCCCCGAGAAAATAGGTTTTGGGATGATGTGAGTCGACTGCGCAAGAACTATCTAATATTTAGGACAATTTAATTTGAAAGCAGAGAAAATCGCCATGTTGAGTTTCAGAGAGACAACATTTTCAGTATGTTCTTCCATAAGGGGTCTAAACTAGTGTGAAATACTCACACAACTTTTCTCTTACTTCATGTAATGTAATTATTATTATAAACTTGCAACGTTTACAATTTTGTTTAGCCGAGCTGGGCATAAAAAAAAAATGGTGGTAGGGGTATAGAAAATCGTTGTAGCGGTATTCTATAAATTCTAATAAAACCCTATTCTGTACAGATTCAGTTCCGACATCGATTTTTTCAAATTAGAAATTCTATCCATGCTTCTAATATATTGAATACCATGAAGGTAGTGAAATGTACTGAAGTGATACTTTAGAGAAAAGTATAACGCTACTGTTCTTTCCCTCAACCCCCCCCCCCAACGCTATTTTTTCGGGAAAATATTACAAATAAAAGTGTCTGATATTTGTGTGAAGTAGTGAGATTTTGTGGCCGTTTTCGAGAAAATTGGGAAAAACTGAAAAAAAAACATTCAGTAATGTCGCACTTCCGGTTCATTAACTTAAATTTTGCTGGAAACTTACGTGTCTGATACAGTGGTAGTAAGTATCTAAACGGAATATCAAAGTTGAGCTTCCTGCGATTTTTTTCCCTTTTACACACGAACAACCCTTTTCTTCTCATTGCTTAAAAGAAAGTAGTACTAAATTGAGTCAACTATCGAATTAGTCAACTAATTGTGCTCACTAAAAGGAAAGAAAACACTAAATGCCTGCATGTATTTTATTAGCAGGATTAGAAGAGAAAGAAAAAACAAAATGCAAATATATTTCCCTTAAAAAAAAATCAATGGTACCCAAATAATAAATATAAAACAGCTGGATTTAATTTATATATAAAAATCAGCTGACTGAAAGGTGAAGGTGAACTCAGTTTGAAAGAAAGTGTTTAGAGGTGAATATTTCGTGACTGATTATGAAATGAAAAAAAAAAAAAGGTCTAGGAAGTTTCTTTTAATTCTTATTTGTAAAGCATCACCTGGTTGGCATCTGGGAAATTTATACACATATTATAATTATTTGCATCCGGTTATCATGTTATAAATTTGTTAAAAAAAAAAAGAAGATAATAATATTAAACGCAACTTTAAGGAAGAACTCTGAAAGTTGTGCTTTCCATTCACCCACCACTTTACATTAAAATTTTTTACATGAACATATTAAATATTGGGGTTAATTATAAGTTGTGTTATGAATTTAATTAATATTAAAGCCATTTTAAATTGTAATATGTAAACTTTCATTTACAAGAAAAATAAAAAAGAACAAATCTGTCTGAAAGGCGGAAACAGAAAAAAAAAAAAATAAGTAGATAGGATATTACGTTCTGATTGAAAAAACGTTGTTTTCATTTCGGTTCTTCCATCAGAGGAAACGAATGAGATTTGTGAGCAAAGCTTGTGAAAATATACTGTAACTTCATTCCTCAGTTAACTTCAATTCTAAAATAAAACTGTTTAGAATGCAACAATACTGAATAAAATGTTCGAAATATAAACGGAAATGTTATCTGTTATTTATGAAAAAAGTCAAAGGCTGTGTATTAAATTAATTGGGAAAGATACCGAAAAAAATGTGATAACGTAACTCACTCATAGGAAGAAGGGGATAGTTAAAAAATTATTATTTACATATATCCGGCAATCGTGATCTCAAAATTCAAAAAGTACATTACTCTCCTACCAATTGACCCCTGAACACTCATACCGGCTGCAAAGACTCATTCTCCTTCTGCAGATTTAATTTTTACGTTTTTACGTAAGGCAGCTCCACATTCTCACACTTTTATAGAGGTCACATTCATAACTCTACACTTTTACAGTGAGGAGCACATTCTAATTTCTACACCTATAGAGAGTCCAAATGCTCACTTTTATACTTGCACCTGCATACTTGTATACTTTTACTTAGACAACTAACATATTTCTACACTTCTACAGACGGCACCTGCATTTTTCTACACTTTTACTAAAAATACTGGCATATTTCTACACTTTTACAGAAGGCACCTACATGTTTCTACATTTATACTTATACCTATTACATATTTCTTCAATTTTACAGAGGACACCTGCATATTTCTACACATTACAGGGCATATATGTATTTCTATACTTTTACAGAGGGCACCTGCATATTGCTATTCTTACAGAGGGCACTTACATATTTCTAAACTTTAACTTAAAGCACTGGCATATATTTCTACACTAACAGAGTGGACACATGAATATTCTACTTTTCTACAAGGGCGCCTGGTATTTCTATATTTTTACAGAGAGCATCTGCATAGTTCTACACTTTTACTCAAAATACATGCATCTTTGTACACTTTTACTCAAAATACATGCATATTTATACACTTTTACGGACGCGATCTGGCATGCTTTTACAGTTTTACTTAAAGCAACTGCATATTTCTATACACATACAGTAGGCACCTGCATATTTCTGTATCTTACAGAGGACGAATGCATATTTCTATACATATATATAACGCACCTGCATACTTCTAAATTTTTACTATGCATACGTCTACAGATACCCACAATTGTACTTCTTTTCATTTTTACCGATGTCTACAAGGGAGCCTATAAAAAGATCTAGGTGACAGTGAAATAGTTTATTTCTGTCAATTCCTCTAGGTAGAAATATATATATCTACTATACCAAACCAAACCGTCCTGGCAGAGGATCTTTTAGGATTTAGTAGTTACAAAATCCAAACACAATAATTTCAAAGATGGAATATTTTTTTGTTTTATCTGAAGAGTAGCGTAGCTTCGCTCATCATTAAAAACAGCTTCATAGGGAACATTTGTTCCATTGATCACGATGTAATTATATGAAATTGAACGTCTGGCAAAATATACTAACTACATAAATCATATTACTCGATTACTTTAACCACTTTCATTCAATCGTGTTTAAGCTATAGCGTCGTTCCACCTGTACTATTTCAACGCCGCCCACTAATGACGTCATTATTTATTATTAAACAGCTGTTCCAAATGAAATCTCACAAAATCAGACTCCAATAAATATTAGAAAGAGTGAGAATAAAATACCACGCCTTCTCTAGCCACTAATCAAGTTATGAAAGGGCATCCAATTAACTAAAATAAATTATGATCAACTTATATTCGGCTTTCAGTACAAAAAGATAATATCTCTATCAATTTATTAGTTTGTCAAAGTTACCTGGCAGGTAGATTCCAGCGGTAAGGTGAGCTTCGGCAATATCTCCAAGCCTTAGAGCGGGAACAAAAGTCTTGTATTCTTTACCTGCACACACAAAAACACGATAATATCATTATCTTCAGGTACTTTACATAAGAAAAAAGAAAAGTGGTTTTTCGATGAAGAGAGATGAACAAGAATATTTCATAAATAATAATCTGCAACTTAAATTATGTTTTTCTTGGCAGCAACATAGTTACATTGATTTGACATCATCGATTTTAATGAATTATTTATATTCACAGACATTATTACCATCGCTGATATACGTCTGAATATTGTTAGTACGGTAAAGATCGTTTTCTGAGCTAATCTGCAGCACGAATCACGCAATATGTAGAATAACTGATGGAAAACATTTAGGCTATCCTGGACCTAATGGAGTTGGCAAATTTTTTCAATCAAACAAGTCGCTAATGAACAACTTGGTTGATGAATTTTGATATGAAAACACTTGAGTTTCCGGAATGAGGTCGCGTCAGTAGTTTGCTAGAAACCGACGTTTCGCCCATAATGCACGATAGATACTCTTCAGGGTCGTTACAACTTGAAACTAGGGGATTAAAGATGCATGTTTCAAGGAGTAACTGCCCTAAAGAGGCTCATTGCAATATCGTCGGTTTCTAGCACATCACTGACTCGGTCTCAACCCGAAAACTCGAGTTTGAAAACGACCGCGGAAACTTAAAAGATCGAATTCTGATATGTCGAAATATTATTAATACGAAAAGAACATACTGGTAGAAACTACAGCACAAATCGCACAACCTAGGACAAAACTTGATAGTATATGTAATTAGACCAACTTCGACCTAATGCCCTCGGCGATATCGCCCGAAACCTTCGTGTATGATGCAGTGACAGAGCCTACACGGAATACCAAATTTGTGCTTCCTGTGACTTTTCGTTGTTCAGATATTCTGTTAATCCCTTCCCGCCACACACACAGATGCAGACCATTCGCTAAAAACATTTTTTTCGTATTCAGGAGTTCCCGCAACATGTACTTCTGGAGAAAACTCAATTTCGAAAATCTGGCAGGACCACAATTCCTCTTACTTGGAGTAAGAGAAAGTAAAATCATGATCTAGTAAGCATTGTTTTTTTTTTCCACAAATGTTTTAATCAACTTTAAGAGAGATCTAGTTACCAAACTTAATTTAATAATGCATTATTCCATCCACCCTTGCTAGTACACAATCGTTCATGACAATAATTTCTTTATCTGATACAATAATTTCTACTGAATTATTCATTTAGTTTTGTAGAGATATTTATTATAAATAAAAATTTATTTTATTAAGCAATGCTTCAAATGCTAATCAAAAAACTACTCATACTCCACGAAAACTAAAACTTACTCTACTTCAATTAAAGTAAGGCAATAAAAAAAAAAATGATGGTAGTCAATAAATCAGATTTCCATTATTAGATTAGATAATAAAGTTTAGAATTTAAACTAGCAATGAAAGGGTATAATAAAATAGTTAACGGTACGGCCGAAAGAATACAGCAGGTTGACTGCTCAAAGAATGAAACAATTTCTTGTCTTAGAGGAATATTTGTTTAGTACTTTTACGAGGCGCTTGGGCCAATAATTATTTCAGAAGAGTAAATAAATATAGATTTAAATATGAGGTCAAAGTGTTTTCAAGAGCGGGTATTAAAGACATTCAGAGGCAAATCTGTTTGAGAAGGAAACCAACACTTAGAATTTTCCAATTCTAGAAAACTACCTACTCCCCCCAAACCAAGAAGTTCAGAGAATCTGCAGAAAAAGAAAAGGACGATGAGAAAAAAGAGTGAGAGCGGAAACCAGTGCGACTAATTACTTACCGTAATATTTACACAGTTGAATCCGGGAAGCAAGTGAATAAGGCAACCACAGACCCAATTTCCTAGAATGAGACGTCTAGGAATTGACAGAGGACACAGCCACTGAAATCGAACTATCTAAATTAGGGGTAATAGTACAGGGGTAGTGGAAGTATATATTAGGGGAAATAGTTTTTCGAAGAACAAAAAAAAAAAATCGTTTTAACAAAACGAAGAAAATATTTGTTTTAACAATTTTACATTGGTATAACCAGAGCATGGGGTCATCAGCGGCCCCTTCCCGGTATTCGGAGGGCTAAGAGGAAGTATTGCGATCGTGCCAGATTTTCGAAATTGAGTTTTCACCAGAAAAACATGCTTTGGGCCCCCTTAAATAGGAAAAAATGTTTTTTGCGAATAGTCTGAATATACCGCAACCAAGTGTGGAGTGGTAAAGGGAATAACCACGCTCGCCCCAGTTCAAGTAACTAAGTTTGATGGAGTGGGGACACTCCGCTACTTGCTCTTGTCTTGTACTGTTGCATACAGTTGTGCATATAGAAAATTATTTCCATTACCTTATCTTAATTATCTATCAACATCTTAATTTCATGTTATCTTGCTTTCTTTTCTTTTTACTGTAAATATATTCTGTTAAAAGTGAACTCAGCCCTTCTCACCCTAGCAGAGCTAAGGATTTTATTCTATTTTATGAGCTGACTGGTAAGCGTTCTTCTACTATCTTTAAAAGGAAAATTCCTAGAAAATTCTGGCCAATCGCCTATTATAATATAAACATATATATATATATATATGTGTGTGTGTGTATGTGTGTGTGTGTGTGTGTGTGTGTAAAATAGTATCAATTTTATTTGAAACATTATACCGGGAAAACTGATTTTTTTGGGGGTGTGGGTGTGCGTAGGTGTGTTAACAGAATATCTCAAAAACGAAAAGTCAAAGGAAGCTCAAACTTGGTATTCCGTTTAAGAACTACCACCGCATCAAACACTAAATATTTCTGGAAAAATCCATCAACCGGAAGTGCGACTTTACTGAATGGTTTTCCAGCTTTTCCTGATTTTCTCGAAAAAGGTTCCAACGATTTTCTTTAAGAAGCTTCGTATAGTATCTACGCACATAAAGCTCATCACTTTTATTTGAAACAATTTCCTAGGAAAATTGATTTTTTAAGGGATCTGGGGGAATGCTTTCCGCGTTAGCATTTTGTTTTCCACTAACATATAAAATGAAGATCGGTTAACCGGAAGTGCGATTTTACAGAAGAGAGTTTTGAGGTTTTTAAATTTTCTCGAAAACGGCTACCACGATTTTTCATAAACTTGAAATGCTTGCTGCATAGATAAGAAACGCATCACTTTTATTTGAAACAGTTTTCTGAAAAAAGGATTTCAGAGGGGTATTGGAGGTGTGTCAGTTTGAATTTAAATTTGCATGAACTTTCTTGGTTTGACATAGAACGCTCCACATAAGGCCATTCAAGCGTACGAGTAAAAAAAATCCCCACCACCATTTTGATGGCCAACCCAACTAAACATTGTAACGTTGGAATTTTACAGGAAATTTCTTGATTAAAATATATTTTGAACTTCCTGCGATTTTTCGTTTTGGAGCTATTCTGTTCCCATAAATACCACATACAGATCATTTTCTAAAAACAACTTTTTTAGACTCAGGGGACCTCAAAACATGTATTTCCGGTGTGAACAGCAATAAAAAGAAACCAACCAAGCATTAGCGCAAATGATTATTAAGATAAGTATAAAGGATGTTGTGTAATTTTTGTAAATTTAATGTAACAATCGCTATACAAAAGTTGGACTCAGCAGTTCCATTAGAAACTGCAACAAGGCGCCACCGCTGAGCCTTCGGGTCAACTATGCATTATACCTTTTGTCACGCCCACCAAATTTCTAAATTTCTGTATTGATGAACGGCCTTTAATAACAAACGGCCAATCTCTCACCGAGAAGCTATCTCTGGCAGTAAGAGAAAGTGGGATAAAAGCTGACCATCTGAGGGGCTTAACAGTAAATCTGCCTCAGATAATCTTTAAAGAGCAAGTATGAGTCGCTACAACTTGCAATATCAATCTTGACAGGTTGACCAAGCTAGGCCAGTGTTTTTCCCAGCCATCATCACTCATCAAGCGACTCACAACATCCATCGCTAAAACATTTTACAATCATCACGCTACTAACAATCATCATTCACTCTCCGCTCAGTCACTCTGGCTACTCTATAAACTTTTCTCTTCTTATACAATAAAAAGTAAGTAAATATAATTAATTGTGTACGTTCTCATGTTCACTATTTCACCATAACTATAATATCCCCCCAATCCCCCCTGTAATTATAATAATAAAAAAAATTCCATACGAAATTTAAAATTTTATAATGAATTATATAAAAGAAATTCATGCAATATCATTCACTTACAAAAAATCTATAAAGATTAGCTAACAAATGGCTAATCACAGAAGAGTCATGTCATGCGTGCAGGTAAGCCACGGGTTACATGAAAACAGACACGTGATCAAAAACGATTTTAAACCCTGTATCGTGCAAGCGTTTATGATATTCTAGGGCCCAGTCCAATCTGCAAGCGACACTAGTAGCAGTATAAGAACGGGTTTGTTAATTGGTTACAAAGTGTGACGTCACTTCCAGTTGTTAATAAAACAGAAGTAGACAACATATCTAGATGACGTTCCGTTCAACCCTTTAATCAATCTTGATAAATCATTATCTCCACCATGAATTTCATGAATATTGTCGGAAGTAAATTTAATCCCCTTATTTTCGGTAGTGAAACTAAAAAACCGCCTTCAGGGCTTGATGGCAAGTCCTCTCCCCAAATGATTTACATCAGTTCATAGTTTTCTGGGTTTTGGGAGCAGTGGAAGAGTTTATCGCCGTCTTATTCACTCTCTCTCTCTTTCTCTCTGGTCAATATCGCTATCTACATTATTCACTATTCATCTCATTTATCAATATATGCAGATCATTTCCTTTAAACCTTGCGAGAGAATAAGAAAAGAAAAACCTAATAAACTTCAACCAGAAATCTGAATAAGTATGAAGTTTGCATTAATGTAACAGTAACTGTAAGTCTCCGAAAGACAAGATCTGAGAGAATTTCATGTTTAGTAACTCATAATAAACTCGGGCACTATTATAGAGATTGCGATTATTATTGTTTCAATTTTCGCCATCGATTATTAACTTACTCTAATAAAAACAAGCATGATTTAGTCACGGTGGTAAAGCTGGGAAGATTGCGATGGTTAGGTCACCTCCACAGAATGGAAAGAGAGAGAGCGCCGAGGAAAGCATATGAAGGTCACCCGGGCGGCAGAAGACCAAGGGGGAGGCCTCGACTGCGATGGTTGCAGGATGTAGATCCGATCTCCAAAACATGAAAATAAGGCAATGGAGGAGGAAGGTTATGGACAGGGAGGTCTGGAACCAACTGCTTCAGGAAGCGAAGGTCGTTTAAAGGCCTTACTGCGACAGGAAGAAGAAAAAAAAAATTACAAAAAAAAAGGAAAAATGGATCAAATTTTCGAAATTAAGTTTTCACCGGAAATACATTTGTTTTTTGAGGTCTCATGAGTACGAAAAAATATCTTTTAGGGAATGAGTGTGCGTATGAACAAAATATCTCAAAACGAACAAACCAGGGAGCTCAAACTTGATATTCCACTTAGGTACCAATCCGCTTCTGTAAATGAGGTTATGGCGAAAACCATCAACCGGAAGTGCCACTTTAATGAATGTTTTAAAAGCTTTTCGCGATTTTCTCAGAAATGACTCGTATGTTTTTCTTTAAACTTCGCAAACACAAATGCCTCAGAGTTTTATTTGAAACATTTTCCCAGGAAAAATTGATTTTTACAACGCCCTGAACGCTCTTCACTTTAAAATTTCAAATGTTATTTTGTTCCAATTTATTGGCGCTGTCTTATGGACTATAATGTGATCATTTAACTCTGCCTTTGGTAGGTCATGAACCTCCCACCAACACCGGTTCTACATTTATGTTAGGGGCAAACTAGTGAAATTCGCAAGAAAATTGCCAACTTTATATTATTGTATTCACTCAGTTTGAGAAAGTCGTATGAGTGCAGGTTGGTTTTAAAGGGAATACGGTGCATTGCGGCCTTTAAGTGACCTACTTTTCCCCCATTATTGTCAGGATGAGACCTCTCAATCTGCAGTACCTGTTTCAAATCTATTCCCTAAGAAATCCTAATATATTAATAGGTAACTACGGAGAATATATCCTCCCTCAAAAGTTAAGCTACTAAATCTTGGCTGGATGAAAGAGTCGGGCAGTCTTTCTCAGCACAGAATGCGCCCATGTTATCATGCTGTAGGTCCAGAGTTCTTCAACTGTCTTTTGTGTCTCCAATGTCCCCGTAAGTTAAACTGTCAACATAAGTAGGAGCTTCCTAGATATGACTACATTGTACAGTACCATACATCGTTTCGATCAATCTGCCCAGCTAAACTAATGACAGTTCACAATTTGGCCTCAAGTAACAAGATTACACCAGAACTTGGATTTTTTTTTTAACCACTGAAACCACAAAATATGGAAATGTTCTGTAGAGCCCCCTGGTTTAGATTCCTCAAGGTTTAGGGAGGGCCGAAAGCCAAGAGTATATCCTAATAGGAGGTTAGCCACAGAACGTATATGAGTCAATATTTACCTTGTGAGGGATTTGTATGATGAATAAATATACGAGCAGGAGGGAAAGAAGAAGAATGTGTGTGGAGGGGGAGGTATAAGAGATTTCTTTCAAAGCGTTGATAGTGTGCCGTTGATAGTGTAGTCAGTGGATGAAACACATGTTTTTTGACATGTACCGTGTAGTATGCCACGGCCAACTGTATAACAACAATGCAGTTCATGTTGGTATACAGTTTATCCAGTGTAATGTTTACATTTGACCACACAGTCATTCAATACTTCTTGTGATGTACAACAAAACTGCCCCCACCTCTTCCTCACCCTTTTCTTTACAATGCAAACCATTCAAAACTTCAGGTACACAGATGGTGCTGGCATACTTTGAACAGCACGTTTGCATTTCCTACTTCAATAATACATTGGTGGTGACTGCATTAAATTGATTTATTCAATATAGAACACTGATCTATTTTAAACACTTGGTTACACTTAATAAACTCAAGAACAGCTGTAGGTTTTAAATAATATTCAACTTGATGATACAGGAGTGTTCTTGATATATTGAATCAATAGACTTCATTAAACATCAACTGAAAGATCGCTAGCAACTAAAATCATTACTGTTATTGAAGTGACTTTGGGCAACATTTTACTGTGGCGCGCTCTGCAGGCCAGTAAGTACTGCAAGTACATGTTGTGCTACTGGTTACTGCCATACATTTACATAATGATTGACACTTGGTATTACTCCATTCTCATTTGTTTGAATCCTAGATGAGTAAAAAGAATGGGTCCATTTCCACTGCACCTAAATGATCCACTGTAGTTCCCTTAGGTTTTCAAAGTGTTCTCATTGTGTAATTATTACTATGTATGATTGTGTGTTTGTGTGAGCTAAGAGTTTTGCCTTTGGGTTCGCTAAACCCAACATAATTACAAAACTCACTCATCTCTTCAGGTCCTACATGTATACACAAGACAGAGTGACAATTTTAACATACACCAACCCACTTGTCTTGGAAAGTATGCCAGATACAAAAAAAATTACAAACTAATTAAATAATCTAATTAATTTTTTCAAGGATTCCAATTATGTGATCAGTTTTTATTTTCTCTTACTCCTAGTGAGAAAAATTATTGTAATCGTGTCAAATTTTTGATATCTACTTTTCACCGAAAGTAACATTTTGTGATTCCCTGAGTCCGAAAAAGTAGTTTTGCGTATATGTGAATAGCATAGCCCAAAAACGAAAATGCGCAGAAAATTCAAACCTATTTATTCCGTTTAGATATCATCATGAGATGTGACAGTAAGTTATGTGTCCAAATTCCTCAATCAGGAAGTACCACTCAACTAAATGGCTTTTTCACTTTTTTGCGAATTTCTCGATAAATGGCTCAAAACGATTTTGTTTAAACTTGTAAAATCATTACACATACTAAGAGCTATAATTTTTATTTGATAAACTTCTTTGGGAATCATTTAAGCTGGCTTTTGGGGAAGGGATAGGGTTATGTTTACTTATAAAGCGCTATTTCCGTTTATTATACATTTCTATCATCTAAAAAATATTAATTAGAATTAAATGTGTTGCCAAAATTCCACGTTTGAAAAGAATCAGTTGGCCAAAAGTGCGTTTTTACCGAATAGTTTTTTCAGTTTTTTGCGTTTTTCTCCATAAAACACCGACAGATTTCTTTAAATTCGATATACTTACCAGAAATACGGAGACCTATAAGTTTTGTTTGTAACTTTTTTCCAAGAAAGTTCATTTAATGAAGTTTAGGAGGAGAGGGGGAGGTTATGCTTTCCCCAAGCAAGTCATTTTATTAAATTTATATTCTCTCATTAATATAAAATTGATGACAAGTGCATTTTAAAGAGTATGAAGAAAATTTAAAAGGTTATTGATCCAGAAAAATTTGTTAGATTTTCATTGAAACATTCAATTTTGTGTGTAGAGAAATTCTCTACCTTCTGGTTGCTATTATTCCACATTGTTTTTCAGTTTATAGTCAAATAAGGCGAAATAATATTCACATTAGTTGTTCAAAATGACACCATCATTAAATAACTGCATAAACAAGCCATTTTTGTTCAGTTTTCACTGATTGCATTCCAAAACAGAATCAGAGACGGATTTCTTCGCAAGTTTCAGAAATTCTTTATTTTAAATTCTTCTACAGAATCTGGTGACAGTTTTTAGTTTGTCATAAACTTAATTTTTTCGAAATCCTCCCCAGAGGAAGTAATCAAGAGGCATCGAATTTTCTCGGGGAATCGAGCGGGCTACTGAATAGGACCTTGCGTGCCAATCCATTTACCACGGATTTTCGTGCAGAAAGTCCGGCATGCTAGAGAGGCAGTTTCAAGCAGATCTGTGAGAACACTTGAAAGTACTTCGATTAGTATACTTAGTACGTATGTTATGCCAAGTTTAAAAAAAAAGTTAGGACATTTTCATAAAAGTCATGAGTAACCTGAAAATAAAAGCATTCAATAAAGGCACACTTTACTTAGAGATTGGATAGAAATTGTCGTGTCGGATGCCGTGTTGAAACTAAAACTGAATATCATGTTTGACTTACCAGTGATTTTTCGTACTTTTGTGTCTTCTCTTCTTCTCTCTCTCTCACTCACATACTCTCTCTCTCTCACACTCACTCACATACATACTCTCTCTCTCTCACTCACTCACTCACTCAGACATACACACACTCTCAAAAGCATTTTTTCCTTTTATTAAGAAGATCTCAAACCATGTATTTCCGGTGAAAACTCAATCTGAATATTTTACACGATCAAATTTTATTAGCATAAGAAAAAGTAATAATTAAACAATTAAAATAATAATTTAAGATCAAAGAATGAATTGAACCCAACTGAAAGAGAAAAGTGTGGGCATGAAACTGACAAGAAAACAATCACCTGAAGAAACACCTGTGTGCTCCTTGTTACATGGAATTCCAGCCAACCTCTAGTTAACTAGAGCCGTACATTTAAAACGCCTACAGACTTGCTCGGCTCCCTCTCCGGTGATATAACTTTAGTACGCACTATAGGTACTATTTTTTAATACGCAACACAAACGCACAAAGGAGCATCATCATTAACTGTAACAGATTATCTTATATAAACAGACATATATATGTGCAGGAAGATACTATGCGTGTGTATGAATATACTTATGAATGAATGAATAAGTTTGCTATTTAAACTAGATGGCAGCACATTATCAATCGATGGTTTATTTATATTATATTATATTTATTATTTATTTTGCCACAACTAAAATGATGATTAAATTAAAATCAAAATTTGTTAGTAGTTAAGTTTCTAAAGTTTTATTATAAAGTAACGAAGTGTATAAGAAAAAAAAAAAAAGACCGTTTTTCTAACTGAAGAAGTTCCATGGAACTTTAAAACCCACCCACTTAGTCTGATGATTACAAAGACGATATTATTATATAATACTAATTTTAAGTCTCTGTAAGTATTTCTATACATATTATAATCTCCTTCAAATATTCAGTTCAATTATGCGAACTTTATTTAGAAAACCATGACTGTGTCGTAATTTTACGTCATTGCTGGAAAAAAATCTGGTGCGAAACACTCACAAGACTTCTCTTACTCTAATTAATACAATTTAATTAAGAAATTTTCTTTTAAACTAGCAACATTATACAGTGTTAGTTGGGCAGGCCATAAAAATGGTGGTGGGGATTTTACATTGTATACCTGAGCGGCTTTTATGTGAAACGCTCTATGGCAAAACAAACAATGCTTATGCAAATTTAAACTAACTAACCCAGACCCCCAATACCCCTCTAAAGAGAGTTTGTTCAGAAAAATGTTTCAAATAAAAGCGATACGTTTGTATCCATGCAGCAACATTCCAAGTAAAGAAAACCGTTGTAACCGTTTCAGAGAAAATTCCAAAAACTCAACAACCTATTCCATAAAGTCACACTTCCGGTTAACCGATTTTCTTCAAATTACAATGCTTCCATTGTTTATTAATATTATATATATTATACTATAAAACCATATATTATACTGAAGTAGTACTTTAGATGAAAGCACACTGCTGCTGTTCCTCCCCAAAACCCCCAAAAAATCAATTTTCCTGGGAAAATGTTTCAAATAAAGGTGACAGAGATGCCTCTAGATAGCATGCGCAGTTGGAGGAAAGTGGTTGTAGCCATTTTCGAGAAAATCAGAAAAACTAAACAAAAAAAAAACAGTAAAGGCGCACTTCCGGTTTGATGGATTTGATGGATTTTTATCCAAAATCTTCGTGTTCGATGCGCTGGTAGTACCTAAACGAAATAGCAACTTTAGCTTCCTTTGACTTTTCGTTTTTGAGATGTTCTGTTACACACACACACACACTTACAGACCCAAAAATTCAATCAATGTTTATTGATCAATTTTAAATTGTATTGTAATTGCTGTAATAGAAAATCATGTGAGTGTTTCATGCAATTTTTGTTTTTTTATGTGAATGACGAACAAAATTTTGCGTCATCAAATGACATTTTTACAATAATTTTAATGTTAATATCTTACTTTTACTGCCTATCACAAAGGACCCGCACATGAAATTACTATTTTTATTAGAAAGAGCATATACTCGTACTTCAATAATTAACTGAACAATGTAGAAGAAGCCCCAGATGCATTTACTTTTAATAAGCCCAAACAGTTTCAAATGTCTGCCGGAAGGAAATTGGATAACGATCCATGCTTTGTAAACTACTGATATGTTTTCCTTTATTGATAACTAAAGTAGCAGTAGCAGTAATAGTAGATCGATCTAAGACAGATAAAAAGCTAGGAAACTAACGCAGTCACGGCTGGTTACCCTCATTCAAATGGTTTAGTAAGGAATGCGGGTACTTCGGGACAATTAACCCCAATATAGTTCAATCAAACTAGGCACAAGTCGAACTTAAAGTGATGTGTACGCCAATATGAACTTCTGTAATTCATCAATTAAAAACAGCCAAATATAACAAATAAAAATAAAAAGTCCCAAAAGACTATTCACAAATTTTTAGCAACCCCTAGGCCACCAGTGGCACCTAGCAACCATACTAGGACGGAAAGAGCTAATCTGTTTTACTTCTACCAATGGTATTGAGTTATTTAATACTACTGAAGTGAATTAATAATGAGAAGGGGGCTAGCGAATTAAATGTTTTGTCTTCTGGAAGGTTTAATACTAGTTGAAATTTGATTCGAGTTCAAATTTTCGAGTTCAGGGGTCTCGGACAAACAGGTTACAAGTTACCTCTGACAATCGGGGGTAACTGCCACTTTATTATTTCAATAAGACTGATTTTTGGAGAATTCTTGGGAAGAAATGGCGGTAGGCTTAAATTTTAATTGTGGTGGTGATTGGGTCCACAGAGCTGGAAAGTATCAGAGATATTTTCCGCGATAGGCTCCTTCATCTTATGGTCATCGACCGGTTGCAGGGGTTCGCCCATCATCAAAATGTCTTGATGAAACAACGTGACAACAGAGTCTTGCATAAAGCAAAATCAGTTTACACACTTAAGTTTTCCAATACGCTTTTCTATTTCACCATCCTTAAGTGCAACTAAAAGTTTCAGGGAAGGGAATAACTAAGTGGTTAGCGTACTGGACTCCCATGCGGAGGACCCGGGTTCGAGTCCAGCAGTGCTGCCCTTAGATTTTCTTTTCCTAGGAACCTCTGCAGTTCTGCACTATCCGATGATGGACAATGTTATGTGTAATGAGAGAACACTGTTCGGAGGCCGGCAGTGCACTGAGAAGGCTCCGGGCACCAACGATCATAGATGTTTTAAAATAAAAAAATAAAAAAAAATAATAAAAGTTCGTCAAAAGTTCCAAATTCCAGAATATTCTTTCTGAGAAACAACAAAAGTAAGTCGAAGTCCAAAGAGCCTGCAAACCATACTTTTTTTTACAAAGTGGCGTCTAAATGCCAAAATATGGCACCATATTTCAAGTATAGAGTACCTAGTGTAATTCAAAAATCTTGTGTGAAACACTCACACGTCTTTCCTCTTACTGCCGCTAAATACAATTCTAGATATTAAACTAGAAGGAACTCCCCCTCCCCCAGTGGTATTAAACTTCAAATTTTACTTATTTGTCCTAAAGTAAATTTAGAGCTGATGGGGGAAAAAAGTGCTACCGGGCAGATAGTTAAAGTGATTTGATTGCAGTCCGTAAGAGTGAGTGCGTCATATTAAACCAAATTCTCATGTAATATATGAAATTTAACTGCATAGAACTACCTAAAATCCTATTTCGTTAACCTATTACCTAAAGTTCTACATCCGCTTAACCGATTTTCTGTAAATCTGAAATTCTACCATTCTTTTAAAATATATTGTTAATATCACCGAGGTGGTAAGAACCATTCATTGTACTGAAGTGGTTCCATTAGAATAAAGCTTAACAAACAATACTGCTCCAAAGAATTTGTTCACAAACAAACATACAGACAAAAATTTTGAAAATCTTTTTCGTAAGGAGACCTCTAAAAAGGTTGAAACCTCAATTTCAAAAATCTGAAAGATCGTAATACTTCCGCTTACGAAAGAGAAAGTAAAAAAAAATAAAAAGAGTAACTAATCTCGAAACCAAGTTATTTCTAGGATATTGTATGATATATTTCCCACAGAGTTTCATTAAAATACCTTCTCCGACCTTTTATTTCTTAAGTCCTGCTTTATTTCTACATTTTTTTTTGATTGACTTCACTTATAATTAAAACTTTCTTTTATCTCCCTAGACTTTTTTATTTTTTAATTTTTTTTTTTAATACCACTTTATTACTATGTTCAGAATGCGACTTGTTTTTTTAAAAACTGCTTTGGAAACGTATTTAAAACATCTGAACTATAATTTACACCCCGTGTTAATATGTAAAGCTCTGTTCGACTATAAACACCTTTTTTCTGTTTTAGCTAGGTGATAATCAAAAAAATAGCAGTTGTGTAGTTTTATAAACATGTGGCTTGTTCTTCTGGTCAACTTTAACACGTTCAAACTAGCTATCGCATGTGTCACTCCGGGTAGCTTTTAACAATGATTAATTAATTTTTTTCTGGGTAGTTTAGACTTTTTTGACATTTTTGGGGCGCTAATGTCCAGTTGTAAGAAATTGAAGTAATATCAGGACATGTTAATGTTACTAAATATAAAGTTGATCCTCTTACTGATTTGCTATTCATCCGACCAACAATATACTGTAAAAATGTTCTGATCGTCATCATATAATTTTTTAACGTTTATTTTCAAATAAAACGCATAACAAAACACTTAACACGAAAGCGTACTAATTTTGTTCTGTTTTAAATAATTTTAAAAGCACTTCTTGCTAGTAAGAAATTTTTGAATTGTGAGTTTCATCGAAAATACATGTTTTGAGGTCCCTTGAATACGAAACGATAGTGTTTTTTTTTTTTTTTGTTTTTAGCCAGTGGGTGAGCGAATATCCTGCGCAGAAACGAAATGTTGCAAGGAAGCTCAAACCTTTGTAAATCGTTTCGCATCGGGCAGAACGGAAGGTTGTTGAAAAAATCGTAAGCAGTAAGTGCGGACTTTACTGAATGGTTTTCAGTGGGGGTGTTATATCGCGATGTATTGAAATATTTTCTCGGTAGATTTTTTTCTGGGAGGGGCGTGTCTTGTGAGAACGTTATGTGAAACTTACCTTAGAGTTCTCACTTTAATTAAAACATTAATGTTGACTTGCCCTTATAATTATTAATAAATATAGAATATTGGGTTAGAATTTCAAATTGATAGAAAAATCGGTTAAGCGGAAGTCATCGTGGATAGAGTAGGTTTTTGCGTTGTTGGAATTTCTCGTAAACGACTATAACGACTTCCTTTCAAAACTGAGATACTAACAGCACCATATTTGAAATTTTAAAATAAAGTTTGTCATTATACATATAGCGGTACTATTAGAAGTAACAGAAAATCGTGTGAGTGTTTCACATTAGATTTTTTTTATAGTCAGATTTGTATTCAAAATAAAAAAAATACATATGTGCAACAAAGCAAAAAAAAAAAACAGTTTAAATTGGCTTATATATATATAATCAGCTGCATTAATTGCGCACAGCTGTTGAGATTATAAGTGAACCGTTGATAAAATAGTTTCAAAAATTATAAATATAAACAAAACAAAATTATTATCATAAGTTTTAGGTTATTACATCATTCATATCAACATTTTTGACAAAAAAAAAGAGAAAAAAAACAAATAGAAACCTCCCAGAATGTTTGTTTGGACAGAGTTTTTGAGTAAAGCTAGCTGCTGCCATCTACTGATAAATAAAAAGGGGACTCTTTCACTTTGCAAACAAGAGGGCTTGTTTTTGGTCCACAAGTCTGTATGTTTACATAGTACTTTTTAATTTCCTTTAAAAGAACACAGCTGTAATATCTCTGGCCATAATAACAGACACAAGTTTAAACACAGACAGAAAAAACCGTTGTGAAACACAAAGATGACTTTCTCTTAAAGCAATTTCAATTTTCCTAATGTGACAAACTTTCCTTTAAAACTTGGAATTTTTACTCATTTTTAGTTCCTTTTCCACTAAAATGCTCCTCATAAACTTTTCAAAAAATATTCAAAATTAAAGTGACAGGGATTTATTTTTACTTTCTCTTACTCCCAGAGGTAAAATAGGAGGTATTGCGATTGAGATAGATTTTCGAAATTAAATTTTCACCGGAAGTACATGTTTTGAAGTCCCTTGAATTCGACAAAAAAATGTGTGTGTGTGTGTTAACAGAATATCACAAAAACGAAGATTAGCCTGAAGTTCAAACTTGAGATTCCGTTTCGGTACTATCGCATCAAACACGAAGATTTTGAGCAATATCCACCAACCGGAAGTGCGGCTATACAGAATGTTTTTTTTTTTTTTTTTCAGTTTTTCGTGATTTTCTCGAAAAACTGAAAAAAAAAAAATTGAATATTATCTGTATACATAATTACGTGGTGGACGATGGTAGTGTCTCCGTGCTAGTTGAGATGTGGGCTGGTTTGGAGACCTGCGGGTCTAGATACGCCAGCTCATGTTTCTGCTCTATTCGAACACAGGGAACAAACAGTATGCTTTCCTTTAAAGTACCACTTCAGTATAATACATGCTTTTACCACCTATATAATATTAGATATTAGAAGTATAGATAGAATTCCAAATTTGAAGAAAATGGGTTAACCGGAAATGCAGTTTTACAGAATAGGTTTTTGAGTTGTTTTTTTTTTGGAATTTTCTCGAAAACGATTATTACAACGATTTTCTTTAAACTTGGAATACTTGTTGCACATAAAACATTTTTCTGAAAAAAACTGATTTCAGACGGGGTATTGGGTGTCTAGATTTAAATTTGCACAAGCTCTCTTTGTTTTGACATAGAGCGTTCCACATAAGGCCCCTCAGCTTTACATGTAAAATCCCCTCCACCATTTTTATGATCTGTCTAACGACAAACATTAACGATAACGGTTGAAGTTGTAAATAAAATTTCTCGATTAAGACGTATTAATTTAGAGTAAAAGAAGGTCGTGTGAGTATTTCGTCAGAGTTTTTCGTATCTGGGAGGGGGACCGCAACACATATAATTCCGGTGAAAACTCAGAATTTGAAGGTTTCACTCTGGCATAACAACATCTTACAGCAATATGAGCAGCTGATAAAACAAATTAAAAATACTATTTTTTATTTAAAACAGATTATTAGATTATCGTGCACTGTTGGAGCCCTTGTAAGGAACATCATGTCCAGCCGAAGATGACTGAAACGGCCAGATCGCAGATAAATCTACCAATCTTATACACTATGATAAAAAAAAAAGTTAGACTTTTTTGAAATAAAACTTAATAATAGACAGAGGCCTTTTAAGAGAAAGCATTAAGAGCCATTAATTTTAACGTTAAAATACTTGGGCTTCGTCAAATGTTTGTACTTTCTCCATAAATTGTTTTATGTACTTGCTTTAGTCTTCTTCATTTTTTGTTTATTCTTAAGAAATCATGTTAGAGAGAGCTATAAATATAAAGACGATCCCGTATTTAACAAAAATCGTCTATTTTTATTTCAGTTTTTCAAAATTCTTATTTTAAATGACGCCAGCGAGAGCAATAAATTATTCATGGATAACATTCCATTCTCTGGAAGTAGAGGAAAGTACTCACAAGCAATAAACTTTTTTGTTCTTCCCAGAAAAAGAGAAGCCCCACAAAATCTGGTGTTTCACAACTCCCACACTCTCTGTACCCCCGATAATAAAATGACCAATTTTCTTTAACTTCAAGTTTTCCTCCTTCGCCTTAATAACCTACTGCCCGAACAGATCGGGAAGAGCGCTCCAATAACATAGAACCTACCCCATATATTTGAAATTCAACGTCACATATTCTGCTATCACTTTATTTTTTCTGGAAAAAATGAGAGATCATTCCAAAAAATTGGAAACCTATTCTGTAAAGTTCCACTTCCGGTTAACCGATTTCCCTCAAATTTCTAATTCTACCATTCTTCAAATGTATATTAAATACCATATATAGGTGGAACCATTCAGTGAATAGAACTAATACTTTTGAGGAAAGCTTGACGTTGTTACTTTTCCCCCAGAACCTTCTAAATAATCAATTTTCCCAAGAAAATGTTCCACTATATATAAGTGATAGATATTTATGTATGTAGTTAATAGATTAAAGAAAATCATTGGAGTCAATTCCGGGAAATCGCGTCAAACTGAAGAACAAAACATTCAGTAATGTCCTACAACCGGTTGATGGATTTTGTTCGAAACTTCGCATGCATCACCAGGTTTTAGTGATTCTTCCTGTGATTTTTCTTTTTTGAGATATTTTATTCACAAACATATTTTTCTCGGGGAACCTCAAAACATATATTTCCGATGATAACTCAATTTCGGAAATCTGCCACAATCGCACGCAATACTTCCGATTACCAGGAGTAAAAAAAAAGAGTCAACTGTGTCCTAGAGTCCAGTACTATAAGCCATTAGAATAGAAGTATGTAAACAATCGATGTAAACAAAACATCGTAGTAGAGAATACAATGATCGATATAGGGATATAAATTCTTGTAATCTGGTTCTTGTCAGATCAGATATTGTAGTTACTGAACTGTTCATGGTGAAAGCCATACTGGGGGTCCTACAAAGATAAAAAAGGGCTCAATGAATACAAACTAAAAAGAGCAAGTATGCAGCCCAAACCTATAGGTCCACAAAAACAATAGACACCATTCATAAAGCAAGCTATACTAAATGAAACAAACAACATACAGACTTGAACCAGAACAGGTAAACAGTTTGTATGAATACAGCGGCGGGGAGGAACTAATGTTTAATTTCACCACAGGTGGGAGCCTATATTGAATGTATATCTGTCAGAAACCCTGTCTCATCTTATTATGCTTAGACATAATTAAATGTCTTACGTATATAACTTAACAGGAAGAAATATTAAATGACTTTCTCTTACTTCCGTAACAGGAAATATTGCGTTTTAGAAATCGAATATATTCAGTGAAGGTAAATTTATTGAACTCAGCAGAATATGAGAAAAATGCCTTTCAGCGAATGAATTTCAGTTGTGTTTAAAGAAAATCGCGAAAAACTGAAAAAAAAAAAAAAATCATTCCATTCGTACTTTCGGTTGTTAGATTTTAGCCGAAACCAATGTGTCTGATGCGGTTGTAGTACCTAAACGGAATACGAAGTTTGAGCTTCCCGCGATTTTTCGTTTGGGAGATATTGTAATAAAATACATACACCCACCGTACACCCATTCGCTAAAGACAACACTTTCTTCATTCTCAGGGGACCTCAAAACATGTATTTCCGGTGAAAACTTGAATTTCTAAAACTTGACACAATCGCAATACTTCCCTTTTTATTACCAAGAAGTAAATGAAAGTAAAGAAAAAAAACTGTAAATGAAAAGTGAAATAAAATAAAATGAGATCTTCTTTAAAGATAACATTTATTCGAGAATGTACACTCTGAGCGCTTGCGCAAAAATTGCGAAGCGAAAGAGATTCCTTTGTCCAGTCAGTCCCCACACTCTTAACTCAGTTATTCCGGCTTGAGTTATTCTAGATCTCAAGACTATTTTATACAAATATCTGGGGCTAGTAGAAGCAAAGCGATTAAAAAAAAACGTATTTTTTAAATTTTATTTATTTAGAATAAACACTCAAGTATACAACTTTCTCTGTGAATAGCATTCCTTACAGCGAAAAAACTTCATAGTATGATGGCTATTAAACATTTTTCTTTAATAGGACAAAGTAATAAGGCAGTCTGTCTGTCTGTATGTGTCTTAGTATTTGGGTGAATAACATATATACATATATATTGAGTTTATTATTGACATTTTACCATATAAAGAATTTCAAGATAAATACTCTCGTGGTGGGGGAACTGAAAGAAGAGAATTTAAGATGAAACATTATACATATCTTGTTAAAGTAGCTTCAATGAAACAGCAATCTTTTTTAGCCTTCTTATTTATTGTTGTTTTACATGAAGGCTAATAAGATTAGTGTTTCATTGAAGCTATTTCAACAAAATACAATTTATAGTTAATATATTAGCCCACAACAAAGAAAAACAACTTGTATGATATATACTTTTCTTTTGCTACTTTCTCTCACTACCCAATGAGATCGCGCCAGATTTTAGAAATTGAGTTTTCTCCGGAAATACCTATTTTGGGGTTCCCTGAGTGCAGTAAAAAAAACAATGTGTTTATCGAATGGCCTGTTTGTGTGTGTGAGTGTTTTAACACAATATCTCAAAAACGAAAAGACGCAGGAAGCTCAAACTTGCTAACCGTTTAGATACTACCACCGAATCACCAGATACAAAGATATCGATCAATCCATCAATCGGAAGTGCAACATTAATAAATTGTTTTTTTCAGTTTTTCGTGATTTTCTCGTAAATGACTCCGGCGATTTCTATTAATTTTTGTATACTATCTAGGTGAACACCTCTATCACTGCTAGTTCTCTTTTTCCCGGGGAAATTTATTTTTTTGGGCGTTGTAGGGGAAAACATTAGCGTTATGATTTCCTCTTTAAACTGCAGCACCGCTTTAGTATAGTACATGGTTTACCACCTACACAATATTAATACACAATCCAAGTTTGAAGAAAATTGGTTAAAAGGAAGTGCGATTTTACAGAGCAGGTTTTTGAACTTTTTAGAATTTTTTCGAAAACAGTTATAACGGATTTTCTTTGAATTAGAAAGCTCGGTGCATAAATAGAAACTTATCACTTTTATTTGAAAGATGTTTTTGAAAAATTCTATTTTAGAGGGGGTATTGGGGGGTCTGTCATTTAGTTTAAATTTAAACTTGCACAAGCTTTGTTGGTTTTGATATAGAGCGCTCCACAAAGGCCTGCTCTGATATACCAGAAACCCCCAACCACCATTTTTATGCCCAGTTCGACTAAACATTGGAACGTTACAATTTTAAAGAAAGTCGTGAAGAGTTTCAAAACAGATTGTTCCTCACAGTTGGTAACACTGAAGATGCCAATAATGTGTTATAAGTTAGACCATATATAGATAAGAAATATAGCGGAAAGGGAATAGAATTGGAGTATTTGTTTCTGTATTTGGGCGATAGAAGTAGCTGCAGCAGTTGTCTATATAAAGATAGGGCTGCCATGGGAATGCACGATATTCCTCTCTTTCTCTTTTTTGACCAATGATTACTACCAATAATATACAATCTATTTGTAATCTTATTTCATTTCATTTTCTCTTACAACTGCACCGGAAATATATTTTTTGAGATCTCTAGAGGAAGAAAAAAAAGTTTTTAGTGAATGTCCGTGTCCGTGTGTGTGTGTGTGTGTGTGTGTGTGTGTGTGTGTGTGTGTGTTAACAGAATATCTCAAAAACGAAATATTGCATGAACTCAGACTTGATGTTTATGTTTAAGTACTACCACCGCATCTGACTGTAACGTTTCGGGTTATGGCTCTACCTTTCTATTCGGAGCTTTTACTTCCTCTTAAGCAGCAAGAGAAATTAAAAAGTGAGTAGTAAATAATGCTAACTAGGTAACCGAAACAAAACAAAAAAAACAAAAAATGGAAATAAAATAAATAAGATCCATATTTGCATAAAAATTATTAATCATAAAAATGATTAGTAAGAAAACAGAGAGAATTAATTACTGTTTACTATATTTAGATAAGTACGCTTAATAACAGCTGATCTCGCCAAAATAATTTTTCTAAATAAAAAAACAGCTGCTGCAGTTCTATTTTTACGATTGTACTTTCAATTAGAAAACGAACTAAAAAAAAGTTTTTTTTTTTAGATTCTCTGGCGACTGCTTTAAAGAAGATTACGATCGTGTCAAATTTTCGAAATTGTGGTTTCACCGGAAATATTGCGTATGAAACAATTTTTTTTTTTTAAGGAAATAGTCTGTGTGTATTTCTGGGAGAACAAAATATTTGTAAAAAGAAAACTCGCAGCAAGCTGATTCATTTAGCTATCATCATATCCAGTATTAAAGGTCTCGGTCATAATCCATACCCGGATCTAGAAACAGAAATCCAGAACCCGGTCTAATATCCCATATATAAGATTGTAATGGGACAATATTCTAAATGGAAGGAAATAGCCTCCTAAAGCTCTTCCGCAGACATCCCGTTCCGACCAAAGCTCTGTACGTAATTTCCTCACAATCTATACAGCCTGTCATCATTCCATGGATGGTGTTTCTTTCCTCCACTGCTTCATAAACACTTCTAGCTTAAAACTTTAAAGCAAAAAGAAATTACAAATATGGTAATCCATAGGGAATCTGCACCCATATAGTGTAAGAAATAAACACAACGTACATTTACCAGCAATACGATGGTAAAATCCGAATTCATTCCGAACATTGCATCGGTAAAAATGTGTAACAAAATCCCAACAAATATTAGGCAGATGGATACAAAAATATTCAAAAAAGGTTATCAATAATTTTTCAGTAAATAAGCTGCTTGCATAACATAAATATGAAAGACTGGTCCAGTGAAGATCTCAAACTACACTGACTAAATGTTACATGTTTACTATAAATTATACTGCTTTTAATAAGTCATTATTATTTAACGGCCATTTTGTACAAAATAGTTTTAATTAACAGTCTTTATGTAAATTATATCACAGTCTCATTTATTGTAGTATTGTGTTTACATATTGTTATATTATGGAATTAGACGTGCCTTTTGTATTTGTTTATATGTAAGGCCAAAATAAATAAATAAATAGAAAAAAAATAGGTTTTGAGTTGTTTTTCTCGAAAACAACTAACACAATTTCCTTTAAACTTGGAATGCTAACTGTACAGTAACATATACAGCATCACTTATATCTATAGCATTGTTCCGAAAAAATTTTGTTTTTTTAGGGGTTTTGAGAGGCCTGCCAGTTAGGTTTAAATTAAAAATTACCGCTACAGGCTTGTTTGCTTGTGACAGACGGTGCCCCACAATGTTAGGGGAGGTATATATTATGTATCAGCCCCGCCAACTTTTTTTATGGTCAGCTCAAGTTGAAACATGGAAGCAGAAATTCTTTGATTTTGATTATTGGGCAAATTTTGGTGATAATTTTTTTAAAAGTATTTATTCATGGCATAATTACGACATCAAAGAAAAGTGGAAAATAAAAAAGAAACGAGAAATATATCTGTATGTATATATAAGAAGACTAAATAGATGGTGCAACCTGTGTGGTCCACAGTACAAGGATAGTTAAAGATTTAGAGAGAGATGGTAGGTTGGTCCGATGTAAAGAAGTTCTATCACTTTTTACGAGCCAACAATACAATATAGCTAAGGTCACTAGTGATGTCCCTACCCAACCTCTTATCTCTATTCTCTCTCTCTCTCTCTCTCTCTGTCACCCCCTTTCTCTCATTCTTTCCCTTTTTACTTTCGTTCACACTCTACACCCACGAATGTACAACACACACACACACACACACACACACACACACACAAAACACTGTTCTTCAAGATTTTATTGGGCATTATGTCAGATAGTATAGTATGAACAAAACATTGGACAAAAATAAGTCAACATGTCTAAGGAGATTAGATTTAATTTCTATAATGTATTTACTACGAACGTAATAATTTTAGATTTTTTATTTCTACTATTAACAATTAATAAGAGAAATAAAAACACGACTTTCACTTCTTACAGCGTCTATTCATTGTACCGAAAAGGGGTACTTCAGAGAAAAGCTTAACGCTGCTATTGTTTCCCCTGAACCCCCCCCAAGTCAATTTTCTCGGGTAAAATGTTTCAAATGATATATGTGTAGATATCACATGAAAAGAGATTCATGGAGCCAATTTTCAAAATAATCGCAAAAAAATGAAAACAACAAAATCCGTTAAAATCGCATTTCCGGTTCAAGTGTTTTGTGTCGAAAACTTTGTGTCAGATGCTGTGGCATTATCTGAATGGAATACCACATTTGAGCTTCCTACAATTATTGTTCGTTTTTGAGATATTTTGTTCCTAAATGAAACCTCAATAAAATATCAGTACTAAAGAAAATCAGGGTGCTATTATGTTAATTCCGAAAAATGTAACCTATCCTGAAAAAAAAACCGCACTAATCCGGTTATCCGAATTTCTTCAACTTTGGAATTCTAATCATTTGAACACATAGATAAGAAGATCCTAGATTGTACTGAATTGTGACTTTGCAAAGCTTAATTTGTTTAGTTGCAGATATCAATTTTAGAAATTAAAAAAAAAAAAAAAAAATTTCCCATCAAGAAAAACGCAAAATACTTTAAAAAAAATAATCATACAATTGTAATGGAATCAACAGCCACAGCAAATTCGCAAAAAAAAAACTGGACTGAATAGTTCCATCACCAACCGCTTCAATGCGCCACTGCCGCGCTCCAAACGCACATCAACTATGTATTACACCCTCTATCACGACAATATAATAGTGGTCTGGCAAATGGGCCACAAACTACGACAGGCAATCGCTCAACTAGAAGTTGTCTCTGGCTATAAGACAAATTGAATATAAGCTTACCATCTGAAGTAATTAGAACCAGATTACAGATAAACTTAAAGGAGCAAACATCAGTCGCTACAAGAATCTCAACCTTGAAAGGTTCACCATGCTCACCTCACCATTATTAGAACAAGCAAGATTTTTAACTGTTTACATCATTCTTCAAGATACACCACCCCAATCAACAATCATCCTCAAACCTCTTCGCACGGTCACTTTAGGCTCATCATCTCCTTTCTAATTGAATGTTCAACGCCAGCCTCAGTTCATTAACGTCACCACTATTCTGCTATCATTTTGTAAATGATGTCGCGCATAAATAATGTCGCGTACTTTTGATTCAACGTATTTTGTCCGAAACGTTTTTGTTTAGATGCAATGAGGATATCTAAATGGAAGATTTTCGAATTTCTGAGACGATTATAGCAACACTTTCTGTTACTCTAGTAAGAGAAAGTATAAAGGTTTACGAGCCTACAGAGACGTATAAAGCTAGTTTTCTTTTTTGCGAATATAAAATTTCAAGATTTCAATATTCCGAATGTAATTAAAAGGTACTTTCCCTAAACGATATATACTTAAGTTCTTTCAGTTAAGAAATGATATACTGATATATAAGTAAGTACTTAGAACTGTCAATTGAAGAATTAATTAATAAAGGGGGGGCCAGCACACAAAAAACTAATACGACTTTAATAATAATAAAAAAAACCTGTTGCGACTAAAAAAGGTGTGACAATAAATTTACTGTTTTGTATGAGAAATGTCGGCTCCTGTCAGCTATGGAAAAGGTACGGAGATGATGGGCCACGAGCTGAAGGGTCGGAAAGGGGGACAATGTAGCAGTGGTGGTAGCGAATTAACATCGTCACCATAAATGGTGTGACGTCTTACAGTCGTACCAACTGATTAACTACCTAAATTGTGCGTGTAGAGTGTACGATGCGTGAGTATAGGTCGTAGTTTTTTTTTAATAGGTTGTCTAGGTTTTTAATGGAAACATCATCATCATCAATATCAGAAGAAGAAGAAGAAGAAGAACTGTATAGAAAAGATGGTGCAGTAGAAGTAGAAGGCGTCTAAATTTAGATATAATAAGCGATAGATGAGGGACTGATAAAGTTAACGATTTATCACGTTACATTAAATGGCATTTTGAGTGTATAATGTGGCCACTTAGATCTTTCCTTTAATAGCTCCATCTTGAAATGGCCTGGCTATATATGTGAGTGACTAGTTCACATTAATATTATATCGTTTGTGGCTTTTTTTTTCCTAGCTGAGAACCCAGCATGTTACACACGCAAATTCTTCGGGTTGCCTTTGTATGAAACACAGAATCAACAGTGAATTGGGCATAAGCTAAAAACTCAAGGAGATTCCAAGAGTTTAAAACAAAATCTTTTCATTATTAAACGGACTTTAGAGATTTGTGGGAGCTACAAGAAAATAACTACACTGTACATGCCAGCGCCCTGTTTTAGCCCTCCAGCTAGGCTTGTAGGAGCAGTTTAAAGTTAAGTCTAACGCGCAGATTACCCAGAACATCCTAAACAAAAAAAATTCCTGGAATCCTGGAGTCGTTAGCGAGAAAACCTTGAAAAATCTCAGAAAACTCCCTCCAGGAAAGTCGCAGTAACGGTTAACAGTTAATTTAGGTTTTAAGTTTTTCCCAACTCGAAATTCCAGCAATGTATTCAAACGTTCTTTAATCTTATACAAGACGAAAGAATCGTATATTAAATTCAATATTTGGCGCATTTCTGGCTAACCGAATTTAGCTACCTCTCACACTTAATGAATCGAAACTAAACGCCTAAGTAAATGCAACGGATCACCATCAAATTCGCAAAAGCACAAGTTGAACGCGCAAGTAAATGGACGGGACACCATCAAATTCGCAAAAGCATAAAAGCTTGACTGCAATAGCTGCATTAGCAACCGTACCAAGGCGCCACCATCCCTCGTCAACTACACAGCCTCCAAGCGCATGTCAACTACGCAAAACCTACCTGTCATCTCGCTCCAATGTAGTGGCGAATGAGTTTTCAACTCTGACAATGAATCATTCACCTGTCTCTAGCGGTAGGAGAAATTGAATAAAATGTTGACACCAGCTGAGTCCTTGCTAGATCCCTGACTTCGCCTTCCAGATCTCCTTAACATTAGACGGATCTTGATCTAACCTAAGTGGCTTAACATTCAAGTTCCCCCCCCAATCAACTGTACTACTGAACAAACTTGTCAATTCACCGCTGGGTCAAGCAAAACTTCTAACTAGCCACACAACTACTTTTCAAGTGAGCTAATGCAACCATTCTACATCTATCACGTTACCAACTATCATCTGTAGTGGCTTTTTATGTGTCCAGACGGAGAACTGAGGAAGAGAAAAGTACACTGACACTGATATATACTATGAACTGGAAACAAGGTACTGCAAAGGCTTTACAGATTGGAAGTAGAAAAGTTGTAGCTTGAGAGTAGAAATGGCAGAACTGGCACAATCTTTCCTTGATGTTTTCTTGACAAAGTCATGAAAACTCCCTTGAGTCCTAGCTAGGTTCCTAACTTCGCCTTCCAGATCTCCTTAAAATTAATTAGACGGATCTTGATCTACCCTAAAGTGGTGAGGTTGAATAGCTTGCGGTAGGGAGGTCGTTACGCCTCATGTGACGGGTCGAGTGACGCAGAAGTAGGCGAATTTGCCACATGATGCGGTTGCTCACAATATACGGATGCAGGCAATTCAATCACATCATCACTGATCGCTCGATCACTTTACCTTCCTCTTGCTCTTCTGTCCTTACCTAGTAAATTTTAAAAAATATGCCAGTTCGTGTACATTCACCAACCAATCATTTATTACCACCATTACACTTATTTGTTGCAAGGACTTATTTGTTGTAAGAATAAGAATGAACGAGTCGCCCATTTGCAGCCTATAAATGAAGTCTACCTTTTTCTGGGAACCGATCTAGAATAATATAGAAGGATACACTTCCTGTTAACTCGTTATTTAAGCAGTAGGTATCTTAAACGTTGTGTAGATGGTAAAGCAGCATACTCTAATTAAATGAATTAGCTCTGCAGCTCTTCCAAAACATTCGTAAAAGTTTAAAGGAAACCATTGGAGCTGCCGATAAAATAGCTATTAACTGCAATTGCGCTAGTGAATCTGAACTGGCGAATTTTGTGTTAAATTTTCTTATCTGATGCCATATCAAGTTTGATACCCCGTGCAATTCTTCTTCTTTTTCTTTGGCATTGGCGCTTTATAACTCGCAAAATAAAAACCAAGATATTGCTGCGCGTGTTAATGTAATATCGTTCCTCCTGAAAACACACAACTTTTAGGGTCATAATTATAAAATGAAATTCATTTTTATTGTTATTATCATCTCTTGTAATAAACAACAAATCAATCAGCTGTTTTATATAAATAATAATTATACCTAACTGTAATATACCTCATAAATACATAAATATAAATTTATTTTAATGATACAAAAATATTAATTGATAATATTAACTAAAATAAAACCACAGAAAAAAAATATTTAAAAAACCCGAACATATACATTAATATTGAAGAATTATTCACCCCAAGTTGTATAATTATTAATCAATGTATGTTTTAGTAGAAGAGTAAAATTAGTTTTTTATGTAAATATGGTAAACAGAAAGTATAATCATCTTTACAATCTTTCTTTTACACAGTATGTCAGATCGAACAGGACAAGATAAATATTGTAGTCTTTAAAATTATGTCATTAAAGACTTTTTTTTTACTTCCCCAGTAGGTAAATAAATCTTCGTTAATGATTGACTAAATATTTACATAAATGAAAACAACTGAATAATTTATAATAGTAAGCATTTTTTTTTATATTTAGAGTAATTAGCAATATTATCTTATCTAATTACTTATAATTTGTTTGTGATTAATATTTAACAGCTGATTGTTGAGAAATTATTAAATAGGAAACACATGATTAATTTGAATTTGTTTAATTATAGAGGGCTTTTTTCCCTTTTACTGTTTCTTGATAATTATCATATAGAAGTAGACTTTATGTTACAGAAGTTATCAAGAGGCCATGAGGCTGAAATCGTCTGTATTAGGGATTTCACTAAAAGAGTAAATTGGGTTAGCAAACCAACTTCAGCTAGCAGACTCTTGTCGTTTGTGCTTGTGCGTCGCTTTTTATTGTCGCTTGTGAGTTCACAAGAAAGACGGCATGACGAGGAGACATGCTGGCAAATACTAATGTCACCGCTTCGATTGCAGCTACCTCCGCCAAAGTTACTTAACGGAGCACCAACTGGTACACTTCCCTGGAAAAGACGCGGGTAGTATTCTGCCCCGGTCTCATCGCTTCCTAGGTTTGAGGTCCAATGTATCCTTCGGGAAACGCAAGTAAACAGTTTGTAAAACGCACTCACGGAGCTCACTACCCAGGGAAGTCGCTTCAATACCTGGTTGGTCACAAAGTTGTAATCGGGGCAGGAATCGTGTCATATTTTCGGAATTGAATGTTCACAAGAAATACGAATTCCGAAGTCTCCAGATTTCGAAAAATCTGATGTAAAACAATCACACGACTTTACATAGTTGTAACAATTTACATAGCTGTAACGCTAAATTCTCTTTTAAAAATATAACTCTCTGCCTATATTGCCTTTTAATTTACATGAATGAGAGACAATGCAAACTTAATAAAACGTCTTTTTTGAAGATACCATGACCTCCCTCTCCCTCGAAACCCCCTTTAAATGATAGGTACTTCTCGGAAAAAGTTTCAAACAAACGTGGTATGTGTCTGTATTTACAGTTAGTATAGAAGTGTAATGTAGTTGGTAGAGTGTTGCAAGAGCGGGTTTGAAAGGCTTATATATATATGGTTGTGTGTGTGGTGTGTGTGTGTGTGTGTGTGTGTGGTGGTTTTACAGAGGTATGATTAAGAAATAGAGAATGAGAACCACTGTTTTAAATAAATAAACTACAATTAATTTAAATGATTTACAAAATAGTAATTTTTTTTTTTAAATGAGAATAATGAATTAAACCTATTATTATACAAAAACTCCTGCAAACTATACTTTATATACTGCTTAATTGATTTTAAACACAAATGTTCACGTAACACTAACTGTCACGAAGTTAAGAGAGTCACTGCCTGAGACGAATCATACTGGTTGAATGCAGCGATACTATTTCTTCAAACAATGCTCCTGTTGGTATTTAAAACCTGTTCTTTATATATGATTTCTAGAAGGGGGTTCTCTCCTACAAAAACAGTTGGCCAAGTGGTATTGTCTTGCCCAGTTTTTACCTGTCCTACCAGCCGACCTAATTTCCCTCAAATAATATTTTTCTTCATAATTATAAACTATAATTTCTTGCATCCATCACATCAGGTTTAAATGAAACCCGTCGATATTTTTATAGAGAAAATCGCAGATAACTGAAAAAAAAAAACTATTCAGCAAAGTTGCACTTTCGGTAATCCAATTTTCTTCAAGCTCGGAGTTTTGGCATATACAGATGATCTAATAAACTGAAGTAACACTTCAGAAGAAAACACATTTTTTTGCTATTTTCTCGAAAGCTCCAACTATTTTTTTTAAACTTCATATATCAACTAATCATAAAAAAAAAGCTGCATCTTTTTTTGGGATTATTTTTCCGGGAAAATTCATTTAATCTCTGGGGATGAGTGATTTAGGCTTTCCTCAAAAGTACCTTTTCAATATTTAATACGATTCTATCATTTACATAATATTAAGAATTATTACATTTCGTTTGCACATATATAGGAATATTTTTTCAGTTATAAAATAAGAATCAAGTGTTTAAATTATTATTTCCAACTAGTTAGTTGACAGTTTAAAGGTTTGGCTGGAATCTTTTAAATCAGACGCAGCAACCATGAACACATGTATGTTTTGCCCTCTGCGCCGCAGAGTGAGACAGAAGGCCTCCCCATAGCTATGTTCCAATTAATTGCATCTATTTTTTTGAGTTTTGGTTTTAAGATTATAATGTTTCAACTTAACCAGTACAACGTAAGATGAAGGAGTTCTTACGTGGCTTTTATACTCTGGTATGTCGAACAATTTCATGAATAATTCAAAAGAGGGCGTTTGTTTAGTTCATTTTTTTTTTTTGTTATCCTTTAGTTATTATAAAGTTGAAAGAGGGCGCCTTCTGTTGCTTCTCTTCATGATATGCCCATTTAAAGTGTTTATTATATGGCTAATTTAGGGACCAAGGCGCATTTTTATTATAAGTGTATATTCTTCATTGGTTATCTTTCATTTCATTTTTTTTTACAATATAAAATTACTAAGAAAATTAATTATTTATGGGGGGAGGGTCTATAATGTGTCCCATAATGCCTCATTATTATTTTTACCGCCTATAATGACAATAAACGTAATGAAAATTGACCACCTACGCAATAAAAGACAGGTGGCGCTACACTGGGGCTCCTTTATTAAACAGCCACTTAGAAACTACCGATATATATACATTTATATATATATATTAGGCAACGTTCTTTTTATAAAAACGACTTTAGTATGTGTAAGACGGAACTCCTAATCAAAAAGGGTTAATTTTGAATTTTTTTTTTCTTGGTTTTATTAAAAGAAAAAAAACAACTGCTAAGAAAATTTACAGGATGAAATTAGTTTTCTCATTCCTTGGAGAATCTCTCTTTTTTTTAATTACTTTGTTAAAAAAAAAAATTAAATAAGTCAAATGCATTAACAAAAATTTATTTCTCAATTAATTTTTTTCAAGAGTTCTCCTCCTTTTATTTTTATTTAAATTCAAGAAGTGTTCAACTAAACAAAATACTCACTAATTGAATGTAGGACGAACGGGAATCTATTCAAACAATTAATCTGGTCGTTTAGTTCTACAGCATAAGGTTGCACAACCTGTTTAGTTAACCGGACGTTTAGGAGAAGCTCATCAATGTGAACAACCTACACATCTTGAAGAATTATGTGAAAGAACAAAGACACAATGGGCGCACACTGAATGTTTACTGAATTTTTTTGATAATTTTACTTCCAACCACCAGAGACTAATGGGGTCAGCTATCTCGCTCCCGAAAAAAAAGAAAAAAAAAAGGCAAATTAGAAGCAACCTGAGAGACGCCGCTCCCATCGGAACCACGAAAAAGCCAGTTTCAAAAGTCACTCTCGGCCAAACGACTTTTTCCAGCCAGAGAGTCTTGACTAAGTTAGCAACATTAACCATCGACAGATAGAACAAGCCACATCGCATTTCAAGTTGAGCTATTTTCTATTATTGGCCAAGACTACCTTCCTACCAGCCGACAACATCACTCGTCACTCTCCCCCCACCATTATATACACTCTTTTCTCTTCACAAGGTTTGTAAACATAAATGTATTAAAGTGCGAGTAGTGAATGTTTATATCTTCATTTACATCACCATCAGCAACACCATTTCCTGCCACCATTACACTTTCTATGCTATTTCCTGTTTTGATTTAACTATTCGTACTAAAACATATATTTCCTGTAAAAAATGAATTTCAAGAATCTGACACAATAACAATAATTCTTTCCTTTTACTGGCCGTTAACAGAAAGTAAAATAGCACATTAATCATAGAAGATCGCGAACTATCCCGGACAGTACAATGAAAGGGAAAGCTAGTAGTTCTATCTGGTAGCCGAGAGTGAAACACTTTTTTTTCACCACTTAAGCCTTAATGACACATTATATTTAAGAAAAAAAAAATCAGTAAATATCTCTATTAGGCCAATCATTCATCCCCCATTCTATAGTATTATTAGGGCATTATTTTAGTGAGTTTAATCACTAAGCATCATTAACCTAGATCAATGTATCTACATAAGAGAATGTATCGCTTCTACTACCTGCACAATATATACGTGACGTCCAATAAATGCAAATGTACAAAACCTATACACACACACAAACAAATACATACACCATAAATAATCACTTCACCAATTGACTTGCTAGTTGGACTAGTTTCATGATTTGATTGATCGATAAATACATCCTACATTTTTTACTTTCTCATCTTTATCGATACACATACAAAATATATATATACTACATACATACGTTCCAAGTAAATGGTAGTTTTAAGTTTGGCACACACAAAAAGAAAGTAGAATGTTTATATATATATAGGATAGCAATATAATATTTATCTTTAATTAATTCTAACTATCGATCATTAATTTTTCTTTCCATGATTGAATTATTCAATGAGAATTTCTTTTTTACCAATTAACAACGCGTACTCATAAACCTGAATTATTTTTTTAGAATTTAACAAAAAGAATTTTTTGGGGGAAGGGCTAAAAAGTAGTGAAAGATAAAGATCAGGTATCAAATTAATGTCTCGCGGTTTCCCATTTCTCATGACAAATTTCGAATAATTACCTTTCTCTTCGGAATAGAAGAAGAGTTGGAGAGAAAGTACGAAGGCCTAAAAAAAGAAACCTTTCTCTGATTTATTAATGCTGAAAGTAGGAAGTGTATAGAGCCACCTTAATGTTTTTAGGATGGAATAGGATCTCTGTTATTTATTTTACAAGAGAGTAAAACAAGTAAAGTAAAGTAATGCCTATTTTTTCAGGCGGGCTTAACGTCCAACTACCAAATTAGGTGTCGTGGGCGGGGGCGGAAGCACCTACTTTACTGTTAACATTTTTCATACCATTATAAAATTTAGCAGTTATACGCGGGACTCGAACTCAGGTCCTCCCACTTACAAGTCCATGCTCATAACCACTACACCAACATCCTGTCTGGCAAGCCTTGGCTCTTGGTTTTAGGATAGAATTGTATATACACAAAGTTAACACTTTAGAGGAAAACATAATTCCGCCCTTTGTAATTAGTTAAAAGAAAATCGTTGAAGCGGTTTTCGAGAAAATCGATAAACTGAAAAATCCATTCAGAAAAGTGGTATTTGCGGTTGAGATAGCACCTCAATAAAATTATATTATGTTTTCTGATATTTGATTTATTGTTAAAATTGATTTTAAAAAGTTAATCCAAATGTTTAATATAAGAACTTCTATTTTACTTTAATATTATTAATAAGCCCCCCCCCCAACTTCAGAATTTCAGAACTACAAATATTGAAAAAGTATTTTTTTATCTTTTCAACAAAACAAGCGAGTAACCCCTACTACTACGAACGCAAGATTTTTTGAGCTGGTACAAAAGAAGTACACACTGATTAGAGGATATTTTCAGTTAAAAAGGAAATAGGGAAGAAGACTCTAATGGAAAGTGGAAACGAACGAACAGTTAATGGTAACTTCCGTTGATAATGTATTTTTTTTTAAAGACAGGACCGGAAACACTTGTATGTCTAAAAGGGACTGTTCCGTCCTTAATAGCAATCAACTACCCTCCCGCATTCTGTCATGCGACCAGTCTACTCCTACAGTTTAAAAGGGCAAAAACCAAATTTCCTGTATCATCTACTTTTCCTACGAATTTTTTTTTTCATTTTTAGAAATTTATCTCGATAAATGGTGACATTTTTCTCTTTAAAAGGTCATCAAATTTCACCGGCCGAGAATGTGAACACAACGAAAGTTGGAAATAAGTTTGTTTTTTTAAATTTTATGCTATGGCAATTTTGAGAGCGCATGATTTTTTACTACAGGGCCAGATACAAAATGTTTTAGTAAAAAATCGGAAACCTGAAATAACATTTTCTTATTAATGAATTGATCTTTCAATTTTTTTTTGCGATGAATTTCTTTATACTTGTCCCCTCTCCCCACAGCTTTATAGCTCTATCACGTTTATTTGAAACACTTTTACTTTTTTTCTTTAAGGGCCATTTCGCAACAATGTACAATTTTCTCAAAATATATATCAAATTAAAAAGAATTGAATCTGTTGCCAAAATGTCCAGTTTGAAAAGAAAAATGTGCGTCTATACTAAACGATTTTCTTGATAAAGATAGCAAAGGGTTTCTTTTTAAAATTATTATATTAACTAACTAGACGATACCATCTCGAACTTGAAGGTAATCATTCTATTACTATTATAATAATTCTATGGTGAAAGAACTTGCCTTTCAAACAGTTTTCCGACAAAGTAGATTATAGACAGTTCTGAGAGAGAGAGAGAGAGTGAGAGAGATGCTCTATTTTACTACTGCTATGAGGTTCTTTCCACCTATTATTATATTGTAGTCACTAAATACATAACTATAAATTCCAAGTTTGAATGAAATTTCTCACATTGATAACCACGACCATGGAAATTGCAGCAGTAAGAGAAAGTTGTGTAAATGTGTAATAGTTTTTACTTCCTCTTACTGCTGTTAAGGGGAAGTATTACGATCGTGTCACCGGAAATACACGTTTTGAGATCCCCTGAGACAGAAACAGTGGTTTTTAGAAATAGACGTATGTCTATCGACAATATGACTCAAAATCGCGTCAAGTTCAAACTTGATATTACATTTAAGTTGTCTGTTAGTGGACCTGACAATAAGGTTTTATGGTGAAAATCGATCAACCGGAAGTACTATTTTACTGAATGATTTTTTTTCCTCTCAGGTGGTATTTTAGTTTACTAAATAATTGTATAATTTATATAATCTTGATTAGAATTAAATATGTTGCTAAAATTGCGAATTTGAAAAAAACGATTGACCGGAAGTGAGACTTTAATGAATAGTTTTTTCCCCGTTTTCTTCCGATTCTTCTTTCTCCATGAAGAAACCAAGAAGGAGTTTCATTAAACTTGATATACTACTCATAAGAAACCTATCATCACTTTTGACTGCAGCTATTTTCTGAGAAAATTCATTCGAGAGGAGGAGTTATGGGGGAGGGATTTTTTCTCAAACAAAATTCATTTTATTAAATTTAAGGATTGTCCCACATTGAAAGTAAGTAAACAAGTAGACACAAATTATGTTTGAAGGAAATTTGTTCAATAGTAACTACGTAAACTGCAGTAACAGGAAGTTGGATGAGTGTTTCAGAAGAATATTCGCCTAACGATGTAGTGACAACATTTCATAACAAAAAAATGTTCATTCATAACAAAAAATTGAACTAACAAGCGCTCTCTATCGTAAAGTAAAATTCATTATTCTAATTTAGTATACTGATGCACAGATAGTAAAATATAGCTAAATCAATCGATCGAGCTAGAAAGATAGTTTTCATTCGTTAAATATTTATATAAGGCTATTAAAAAGTTATTTTCTAGCATTTTAATGAGAGAAATGTTGAAAGATCTAATTTAAATACTATAAAAAATTACGTTAATATAAACATTACAACAGGAAGCTATAAATCTACTATTATAATAAATATGTAATATAAATATATATATATATTTATGAATATTTAATAGAGTCAATATAACTTTGGCCGTGGCTGTAGTAAAAGGTGGAGGGGAGTAGTTTCTGTTTGTAATTTTCTATGATCAAGTTGGCACTGGTGTATTTCAATAACACATTCAAATATCCTCCAATTCTAGTGTAATTGTTGACGGTTTGGTTACTAAAATCCAAAAATTTAGAAGTACGAAGAATATTATATAGGGGGGAAGAATACTATAATACAACGTGTTCAGAGAATAGATGCAAGCAAATCCATTCTCAAAACTTAAGAGACCAGTGCCCCCCCCCCCCAGTGCCTGGGTGTTTTTACATAGAATATAGCCCTAAATAGACGCCCATACCAACTATCTTCGCACGAATATGTTCGAGTTTGGAAAGCGCAAAGCTGGATAATATCTGGTATATTATAAGTGTAATGGGCTCACAGACATCCACCTATACGTTGAACTCACATTCGTACAGACATCGATCTACATGTCACCTAAGACGACACAGGAGGCGTATCAGTACCACCTACCATAACTACCAAAACATTACACCCTGCGGAATTCATGACTTGCCAACTTACCCCTAGTAGAACGAAAGAACGGGAATTCAGAGTTAGTCTGGATTACAATAAAAAGCGACTAGGTTTTCTAATGAAAGGCATAAGTCCCTTCAGCCTTTAAGTATCTTCGCCTAGTCTGTCACGTCGCGCCGCTCTATTAGCCTTCCGATACTCTTTCTCTTGCTCTTATTTAACTGTAAAGTGAATCATCACTGTAAGTTCAATTCTCTAACTGTCCTATCCCACAATCCACTACACATGTCATAGCATGATTCTTGTCTTCAATACTGACCGGGTTTCGTATTTTCCTTCATCGTCCCAAGCTTGTGTAATAGTTGATGTTGCTGTCGCTTTTCTAACAGTTGGGGTAGAATGAAATTATACTGCTGATAAGTGAATACTCATAAACAACTGACAACTATCCTCACAACTGATATTTGGCAATATTGTGTGAGGAGGAAGTGGGAGACGAAAGGTTTTAAGAGTGGCCGAGCGATGTTGGTGGTAAAAAGAGTTCAGTGGGGGTGAAAGTTGCAGATAGGACTCTTGCTTGCTTTTAGAATGAATTTCAAAAGATCCGAATGTTGCTTTTAGACTGACTTAAGCACCGTATTTGGTTGATGGGGGGGGGTGGACTCTTGCTGGGAGTTTGGCCTTGCTCGGTGCTTGAAAATTTTAGCCCATTCGTGGGTGAGAGACGGGGCACAAGAGGGGGAAGTGGCCGAGAAGATGGGCGAAGTTGCAGATGAAAGTACCATAGCGCTGAAGCGGCTGATATCAGCAACATGAAGTCGCCAGCGTTTTGTTATGGTGATTTTCTGAACATAGTTTCCCATTAAGTTCTTTTAGAAGTGCGGATTTTCACTTACAAAGTGCCTGACAACACCACTCACTGGTATCAGTCAAAAATTTCGTTAAACAGAAAAAAATCGCATTAAGTTCAAACTAATATTCCGTTTAGGTACCATCAGCACACCTATTGACGCTAGAACTTTGAACAATTTCCTCCACCGAAAAATATAACATCACTGTCCTTTGTCTTTCAGATTATTGCAATTTTTTCGAAAATGATTCCAAAGATGACACTTCAAAATTCGCAAACTAACTATAACTAAACACACATGGAGCCGATGTAATAAATTTGAAATATTTTTCTAATGAAAAATGGTCGTCTGTAAGGGTGTTATGGGAGGGAGTAAACGCAGTTTCCCCATTAATGATGTGTTTTACAGCTCACCGCTGAACGTCAACGTTATGGAAGTAAACTGTATGCAGACTGACGGTTTTAACGGTGCCAATCAAACTGCAACAATCCTTCCTTGAAAGGTGTGTTGCAAAGTCGGGCCAAAGTGCTATTATAAAACAACTTACGATTCTTACTATGTAATACCGAAGATTTTTTATGAAACTTATTAAATAAATACAAACATATATTTTATTTATTTTGAAGTTCTGAAAAAATCTGAGACGTTAGAATTTCCTCTACATTCCCATTTCGTCCCATTTGATGGGACGTAAGCGAACTACAGTTAGTAAACATTCTAACTTTCAAGATTTCTGGTCAAACAAAACGCTCTAAAAATTATTAGATAAAAAAGTTAGTAGAACGGTCATTCTATTATTAAGCATTCAAAACAAACTAACGAACAGGAAAGTATGCTATAACTGTAAACAATTATTGCAAATAATTAAAAATAAAATATAAATAATAATAACACAAAACGACAGTGTATACAATAGAATTTTTAATTAATAAATGTAATACCAGGTGATCAACAGCTGTTATGCGGTGACATTTCAGTACTACCTAGATCTATTGACATTATGGTAGGGTGGCAATAGTATTTTACGCACAGTAGGTGGTTTATTGTTCTTTATGAAGTAAGTTATTTATGTTGGTTCCTTTTTTTTTTAATTAATGTTGATTAACAAAAACTATATTGTCTATTATTTTGA